>VWZS01007187.1:89543-123176 GCA_013397075.1 Rhabdornis inornatus
TGGGGGACGGAGGGAGCGGGTGAGCGGGGGTGTGTGGGTCGGGGAAACAAAGGGCTTCTTCGGGGTTGCGAACGCGCGGGACTAGGGTGGGATCGACTGGTTCAACCCAAGATGAGTACTGTAACTCTGAACCCATATGGTCCAGCGCCTCCCGGAATGATGACTCCATTACCTCCCTTGGCAACGTGTTCCGATGCCCGACCACCCTAACAGTGAAGAAACGCCATTGGGTGTCTTCCAGCTCAGCTTCTTCTGTATGATTCAGTGTAATCTGAGTCTCCCCTTGGTCTCGGTTTGAGGCCATTTCCCCTCGTCCTGCCACTGCAGGCACAGTAGAAGAGACCAGTCCCCACCTCACCATACCTTCCCCTCAGGTATTGATAGAACAGGTGGAAACGGTTTTGTCGGGGGAGGATTAGACTGGATGTTAGGAAAAAATATTTCACTGAGAGGGCGGTCAAGCACTGGAACAGGCTCCTGGAGCAACAGTGGACTTGCCATCCGTGAAAGTGTTCAAAAACTTTGTGGATGTGATGCATGAAGACATGGTTTTGTGGTGGATCTGTCAGTGTTAGGTTGATGGTTGGATTCGATGATCTTGGTGTTATTTTCCAACCTTAAGGATTCTGATTCTCTTCTAACAATAAATTTAACAATTACTTCCTGGTGGTAGTTTACCTTGTAAGAAATCTGACTCTGTTGCTACTTTACTCTGTACTTCCCTGAAACTATTTATTTTATGTTACTCAAGCTTGCAAGCTCTCAACCCCACCTTCTACCTACCTTCATCATCAACCATTTATTTTTTCCCTTAAGTGGTTTTACTTGGTACATCAGATTGACTTCACACCTAAGTACCTCTGGGATCAAGAAGACATCATGTGATTGCCATTACCAGGCAGTACAATATGTAGATATCTTTGGATTTTTTTTTTGTCCCCAGTGTTAAAAGAGATGACAAATAGCAGCATGTTTACACTTGTATGTTTCTCTACAATTCTCAGAAGGCATCTAAACATTCAGGTTCCCAAAGCTTTGCATTACCCAAAAGTATTAAGTGAACTTTTCCTGAGGCCACTAAAACAAACTACTGCTCCCGCTTTCACAGCTCCCAAGCTCTTTAAGCCCTTTTTATCTGCTGAAATTGTTTCATATCTTTCCTTCTGAGGGAAAACTCAGCTTTCAATTTGCACTACTAAGATATGTGAAAATACGCTGGTTTTGTGCCCAGGGTCACAGTGAACAGAGAAGCTGGCTCTAACCCTCAGTTTTTTCTATTGTAATACATCCATTTGCTGCTGTTTTTCTGCTTTAAGAAATTGTAACTTCAAAAAATATTGTAGGCTCCTCTCTCTACGGGTTTCCCTTTACTGCTTCTTACTTTCCCTCACAGATTTCTAAGCAAAATAATTTGAACACAGCCTTGCCACTGTAGTAGTAGCAATAAGACTAAATATAGAAACACAGTATAAATATTTAAAAGATTCCCTTTATGAGGCAAGCTTTTCTAAGTGCCTTCCAGGGCAGCAGTATGTGTGTGCGGGCATGGGGACTAGAAGGACAGCTGTGCTAAGAGTTTCACTCAGGAGGGGGTGATGTGTCTACAACACTCTTTCAGGAGGTTTGTTTCAGTGAGAACAGTTTTAAATTGGAAAAGGATTGTGCAAAGGAAGAGCTCCTAGTATTATCAGCTGAGCTGTTACCTCTCTGCAAACAACACACCTTTTGGGTTCACTTTGCAGGCAAAGTTGCCATCCCAAGTCACTTGGTGCTGGAGATTCTACACATCACCTTGGGTCACTTCTTAAGCCTTGGAAGTCTACTCCATCTTTAGAATCCTGAAATATCTTGGACTAGAAGCGATCTGTAAGGATCGTTGAGTCCAAATCCCTGCTCCTCTCAGGACTACTCAAAACTACAGCTACAAGCCTTCATGGGACTGTTTTTTTAAATGAATGTGTTTGGATGAAGGGGCAAGTGTAATGATATTTTTCTGGATACTTCTTGAGCTTCTGCAAATACATCTTTTTCTGAAATTCTTGATATAAATGACACTAGGATAGTCAGCCCTTCATCCCTGCTGTGTCAGAATAGTGTCAGGCTAGATTGCCTGAAAAGTGCATTTGCCTGTTCCCTAGTTTGAGCTAATATAATAGTACATATTGTGAGAACAATGATGGGGGGAGATGTTTCAGGCACATGTATGCCTGATTAGGAGCTCAGGTATGCAGGCTGGGTTTGTCATTGATATGTATGTCATTGGGCAAGTAATTTGAGCAAGGTTATTTCTTCTCCATCAGTAAAGTAAGAAGCTATTTCACAGATATGTCAGAGAATCAATTAGGGTTTTTTACAACATTTGAAATCTGTTAAACACCCTAATTATTAGGGTGAAAAGCCACATAACATGTGACACAGTACTTCGGTTATTAAAAGAGAAGCTGTGGCTTGGGTAGTAGATAAAAATACCACAAAATCTTCCCTTTCATTCCTTGTTTCCTGATTCTCTCTTCTGCCTGAGCACAGTTTATTTCCACTTTTCCAAAATTTTATCCTATTTCAGAAATTAATAGCAGTAGAGGAATTTTCAGTTTTTCTGTCATAGGACAGAAAGCAGCTTTCCTGTAATAAGATCCTGGAATGCTCCAACTACTCCAGTTCTTTCCGTTGTACTCCCACAGGTATAAAATAAACTGTTACAGAGAGTGTTCTTTCTTCTATCTGCATAGCTGATATGCTACATATATTGCTTTTCTGCTTTTCATACACTTGCCATGCTGTCAAGGGAAGTTGTGGGTGCATGGGTGCTGGGAGGAGACACAACCAGGACAGGTGACTGACTAAAGGGGTATTCCAGACCGTGTGACCTCATGCTCAGTAGATAGAGGTAAGAAGGAGGAGGAGGGGGAACATTCGGAATGATGGCATTTTTTTGCAAGTCACTATTATGTGTAGTGGAGCCTTCTCTCCTGGTGATGGCTGAACAACTGCATTCCCTTGGGAAGCAGTGGATTAATTCCTTGTTTTGCTTGTGTGCATGGTTTTTGCTTTCCCTGTTGAACTGTCTGTATCTCAGCCCATGAGTTTTCTGCTTTTACCATTCCAGTCCTCTCCCTAGTCCTACTGGTGGGGCAGTAAGCAAGCGGCTGGCTGGGGTTTGGCTGCTGGCTGAGCTTTTAAACCATGACACCTGGTCAACTCAACACCCCTTTAACTTTAGTAGCATACAAAAAAGTGCTACATGATTACTCTATCCGTCTTTCTTAATGGCTGTGATACTTTTATTAAAATTCCGTATTATTGTCTGTTTAAATGCAAAAGAAACCTTACTATTTATACTTACCTATACTTATAATTTATGCCTTCATAAAAAGCATGTTTGAATTCTCCAATTAGCCTGTATATACTGACTCCATGTATAGATACACTGAACAATTATGCTACGTTTTAAGCAACACTAAAATTATTCTCATCTTTGGAAGCAGATTTGTTAGTTATTGAGTTTTTTCCATAAGAAGAAATGAAAAACTGAGTTGCAAAGGACAGCCTTTTATTTTTCAATTTTAAACATGAAAATACTTGCATGTAATAATTTCTGTGCTTAGTTAATTACATATAATTTCCATAACGGTTTTCAGTAATGATGGAGCTTAGGTTTCTGCAGTATATCTCTGGCTGTTGATGGACAAAAGTTACATGTTGAAAAACATCTTCGTATTTTTGCAGCTGCTTAGGTATCCTTTGGATGTTTGCATAGGTGCTTCTACAGCAGCCAGGGAAAGGAAAAAATCATGATAAGAATGAACAAACAGGAAAATACGATTACACTCTTAATACCTTAACTTCCTCTGAGACCGATGATGTAACCTGCGCAGGATAAATCCAGCTGTTGTATGGAGGACTGTCTTTCATTTCAAATTTGGGTAATTTTTTGTGCTGTGTACTCTGAAATTTTAAAATAAACAGTTAATAACACTTGAGGAATGCATCATTCTCTCTTGTTTCAATAAAATAATTTCTCAGTTTGTGGTTATTAGTTCCAATGGCTTAATATAAAACATCTGTAAGCTATGTGTAAGCTATAGATTGGTCTTTTCGAGGAATGTTTATATAATGAAGCTTATAAAGTAATAATAGTGGAAGTTACTTTGATTTTAAAATTTTCTTGTAAGTTTCCAGGGGAAAAAAATTTCCATGTAAGTTACCAAGAAAAAAAAATATTTTTGACCTGCATTTTTAAATTAATGTCTTCATGGATTGTGTCATTGAAAACTGAAAAGTAAGGAGAGAAAATGCTGATTTATATAGCAGATGTTTCTTTATCTAAGATGTGGCCAGATCTAATTTCCTGGACATCAGATCCATATGAAGCTAATTAAGTTTTAAAGTATCTGCTTACATGGTGCCATCAAATCTTCTGCATATACTTACTGGCTGTACAGAAACTAGTATTTGCGTGTGAGACATATAAAATGTATTTGCAAAATGCGTAACTGTGTCTAAGATCATATTTACACATTCTGTACATGAAGATTTCTATTTTCGTATGTATATACTCACATGGAACAAGTTCCTTTATATGTTACACTGGGATAGTTTAGGTGTCCTATTGTTCTACCTACAGTTTAATTTCGATATGTCTTCCATCATGGGATGAATTTTTCCATTAAGATATGTTTCTTAATTAGAAGAAGAAATTGATTGTTAAAATCCAATATGCTAACTCTGATTCTTAGCTATTTTTGTTACGAGATTCTATGACTTAAGACACTAAATTAATCTAACTGCAAGATTTAATAGGTAAAATGCTGTGGTTTATATTATGTAACTGCCCAGACCCCTAAACTTCTTGACCTTATAATGTGTTAATCTGAACATTTACTTCTCACATAGTCTACTTATCACTCTTTTGATTACTACTATGCTTATTGCTTGTGATAGAATTTACATGTATGAAACAATTTGTTTAAGCTAGTTGTATTTCTGGTTTTGACTTTGAAATCAGTTCCAGGGCATTAAACTACTACGAGTAGGAACATCTGTAGTCTACAGTTTTAAGGAGTGATGTAACTCATTCTAGAATAACCTAAACATATTCACACTGTGATTATTCAATTTTAACTTACTGTGGATTGAATTCTAAAAGGTATTAAACATTAAACTAGCTGTCATTTCACTATTCAAATTAGAGGTACCTAAAGATTTAATGGTGATAATGCTGAGCCCAATTGCTTTGAAAGGTATAGAAGTCATATATATATGCTTCAACATGACATTCATGATGATTAGGAAAAAGGGGAAGTTCAAACCTTGCATCTGATGTGTGGCATCTGCTACATAGGGTCAATTATTGCAAGAGCAGTTAGCTACAAATAATACTAGTTTCATTTTTATCATTTACATGATAACTCATTAATACTGTTTAAATTTAACCTAAGATTTTCCAAGATGTGCTGGTATATAGTCGTTCATTTGCTGCTTTTTCAGCGCCTGTGAATAGCTTTACAGCCTTCACTGATATTGCACAATTTGCAGGGATAACCATTTCCTCATAATGAGCAACGACATATTGATTTTTCTAACTTTATTTCTGTAAAACAGTGAAAGATGCATTTGGAGAGCTATATCAATCACAGAGTAGATAGTACGAGTACATGAGGCTTTGGCTGTATTTTCAAAATTGTACCGTGTAAACAGCAATATATGTGCTTATAACAGTACCGGGCTTAGCACAGTGAATAGAAAATTAGGGAAGGCGAAATACTAGTATCCTTCTAACTAATGCGATGTTGCAGTGTACATGGTAAAAAGGAAACAAGGAGCTGCCTTGGCGTACACAAGGAATAGGCACATCTAGTGCTCGCAGCAGGCGAGCATAGGGGCACCATGATGGAAATAAAGGATTCTGGCATCTGCTTAAATTTATGCCGGATGGTGGTCAGCAATTCCCAGAGGAACAAAGTCAGATTGGTAGATTTCAGACAAGGTTACAGTCTCTTTCTACTGGATTTAGAGCTGGCAACGGTCTTCACTGGTCTTCACAGTGAAGGTATTTGAGCTCACTGCTCCATCTTTTTAATCTGGTTTTCACTGTAGGGAGAGACCTCTCTATAGCAGCAGATTAGCTCATGTTACATCTGCACAAGAGAAGACAGTGTTCCTTCTCACTCAGAAAGGATGCTTCTTAATATTGGTGCTTCTGAGGTTTTGTGTATCAGGGGAGTGGGGGACTGACAGATTACCTCCTGTGGTAACTTGCTACTCTTAACTGGTCTTGCCTTTGAAAGCCTGGCTATTCCATGCCTCAATTAAAGCAGATAATAATTGAAAAAGTTATGGGCTTGTGTATGTGATCTACAGCAGTGCACAAGATACTGTTCCAGTCTACAACTGAACTCACATATCTGTAACTCAGATTTCCTCTGGATAATGTATTCTTGTGGAAATAAAAGTTTGCATTGACATAAATTTGTTTAGTTACACATGTGCCTAGCTGTCTGGATTTTCCTTCCTCCTTTGCTTTCTCACCCTTCCAACCACTCTATTGTCCTAACCAGCCAATCCAACTATTGTCATCACCTCTGTTTCCCAGGGAATAGAGTACCTGGACAACAAGAATGCCTGACATTACCTCCTTGTATGAATATTAGCGTCTGGCCTTATTCTGCCTTTTTCTATCCCTCAGTTTGGATGCCAGCATAGCAAGAATATACACTATTTTTGTTAGAATTTTACCATGTCCCATCACCTACCTTAAGAGCATGGATCATATCAGACTCTAGGAAGAAATTAAAGCAAGTCCTACCTATCAGGTACAGAAAATATGGCATATTTGAGAGTAGTACCATGTCAGTGGAGAAGAAAGGTCTCAGATGAATTGTTCTGCAATGCTATAGTGGGAGTACTGTACCAACAATTCCATAAGCAGCAATATGAAAACTTTATTATCAGTGTCAAAGAGTTTTACAGATTACCAATTACTTAAAATCTTAAATTGTTGAGACTCATTGAAAAACAGCAATCCTGTTAACATAGACTTTAATCCAGCCACAGGGTACAAGATACTATGTTTCAGATGTAAAAATTGCCCTCTTAAAGCAGTAGGAACAGCCTATCTCCATCTTGCTTTCTTAAATACTTTCCAGGGTGATAGCAATTCATATTCAAGGGGCAAGACAGGTCTACACCTGGAAGGAGGGTTGCTCAGCTGTGTCATGAAATGCATTATCATACTTCCTCCCAATGTGGGGGGAAGGAGGGAGATGGGAAACATTTTTCTCTTAGTTTTATTTTTGTACCTTTGCTTGTATTTTTGTACCTTCAGTTGTATTTTTTGTCATGTCTTCCTCAGCTTTCATTAAGAGTTATATTTTTCCTTTGCTATTTTGTTGCACAGATTAGCAAAATACCTTTCAATATTAAGAATCATGTATAATGATGAATTAAACATGCCTCAAAAGGAAAACTCCTCTTAACTCAATGCCATGCTGTAATTATTTGTTAATTCAATGATAGCACTAAGAGACCTATGTCATGTTTCTCTATCCTTATTTTAAATGAAGAACAGCTCATCTATAATCAAGTGTATCCAATATGGCACAGTCTGTATCCAATGTGGCACGTAGTCTGTACTCTGCTAATGGAGGTATCTCTCAGATGGGTGGTTCCACAGCATGTTTTAAAGTACACAGAAAGAGAAACAGAAAGGGATGTACCTCGAGTATTTAAAAACAATCAAAAGAACTGAACAACACAAATGGTATTGTGGAAAGACAGAAGTTCTAACTTCTAGTACTCCTGTGGAGAAGTACTAACATTCTCCAGAGTCTTTAGTGTTATGGAGATTTAATATTGCAGACTGTTGTCCAAGTCCAGGAAATCACTGATTGTTAACTGCAGCTTTCTGCTTTCTTTTTAAAAAGCAACAGTATAAAAGAAAAGACTAATAGAAATACTGAAAATTGTGAAGAATGTGGAAAGTTAACTCAGCAATAAAGGGAATAATAGAACCACAAAATGGTTTGGGTTAAAAGGGAACTCAGAGACCATCTAATTCCACCCCTCTCCCACGGTAAAGGACATCTTTCACTATCCCAGGTTGCTCCAAGGCCTGTTCAACCTGGCCTTGAACACTATCAGGGATGGGGCAACCACAGCTTCCCTGGGCAACGTGTGCCGGGGCTTCACCACCCTGGCACCAAAGAGTATTTTACTAATGTTTAGTCTAACCCTGCCCTCTGACAATTTAAAGCCATTCCCTCTTATCCTGTCACTCTATGCCTTTAGGGTTTTTTTTTTCCTTTATCTCTTCGCATGTGGAATTTTTTTCCAATTGACATGCTAAGAAGCACTGATGGCTAAGTCCTGGGGGGGGGCAACCTCTCTATTTTTGGGGAATTTCTCTCGGAGGGAGGGGGACACCTCGAGATTTAGAAGCAGATAAAAGGAGAGCAGGGGCAGTTGCTCTCTCTCGCTCACTCTTGGCTTCTGAGGAGGAGGGTCGCTGCTACCATCGTCATAGCCCAGCCAGGAGCTGCCTTCTGCTGCCGCTGGACCCCNAATTCAGAGGGAGGGGGTTTACTTTCTCCATTTCAAGGCAGGGCCCTGCTTTCCCTAACAGACACCTGTCTTTCAAACCTAGACAATGCCTCTGCCAATAGTTCCTCTACAGCTCTTGGAGCCCCTTCAGATACTGGAAGAGGCTCTAAGGTTTCCCCAGAGCCTTATCTTCTCCAGCAGAGAAGCTCCAGCCCTCTGAGGTCCCTCATTGTGGTCTCCTCTGGACTTGCTCCAACAGATCCACATCTTCCTTATAATACGGACCCTAGAGCTGAACACAATGCTACAGAGCAGGGTCTCACCAGAACAGAGCAGAGGGTGAGAATCAATTTTTTTTCCTATTCTAAGTAATCTCATTTTTTGATAACTGATTCCCTCTGCTTGTAGAAATGGAGGATGAAGGGTGAAAGAAACAGAAGTAATCCGGATGGGATGTGTCATTCCTTAAAACCTATTTAGGTAAGGTAAGGAACAAAGCCTGCTAACAGTGTTCCTGTACACACTCACTCAGTTTAGAAGAGTCATTTCAGTGGAACATCAGAGTAATGCAAAGTAGTCAATACTGAACCATTTTAAAAGCCTGTGGGAGCATCAGATTTTCAAGCTCTGGAACAAACAAGGAATATCAACTCACCCTTGTTTTGATTGCTTAAGATTCTGTTGCTTTGGGAAATAAATGTTTGTGTTAATTTGACATAGTTTAGTTCTGCCCTGATTTTCATGTTACATAGTAAGTACAATATGTTGTCATAATTTAAAAAGTTAATTCAGTCCCCTGAATTTTCTTTTTCAGGTATTTTGAGAGGGTAACACAGACCAAACCCAAATGCCAAAGCCTCTATGTATTTTATGAAACATTTAAACTTTTTCAGATTTCCACTCAATATACATAAAAATGACATTCTAGTCTCACCCTGATATAAGCTGTTTTCAGAACTTTCTTTTTCAAATACGATCTGATCCACTACAGGCTCTCTGTAGTGAAAACCAAATGCAATTTGACTCACAGTTAGAGGGGATGTGTTGCACAATTGCTAATGCCCTCTGAGAGTATAATTATGCTTTTTGGTTTTGTTTTTGGTTGGTTTTTTTTTTCAATGAAGATCAGTGTATCTCTTATTCAGAGTATGCAAACTACTCGGTAGTATGCCATGAATATTTCTCCCCACATCATATTGGCTGGCATTTACACAGACACAAAGAAGAGATGCTTGTAAGAGCAGAGATCGAATTAATCCTAAATACTGCCTGGAAGAAAAATTGTACAAATGCTGCATCTGAACTACCATATTGCAGTCTTTCCTTTAAAAAAACTGAATTCTTTGAGTGCAAGTACCTATTAAAAAAACAAAACAAAACAAAACAAACAAACAACAAAAAAACCAGAAAAACCAAAACAACAACAACAAAAACAAAAAATCCCCCACCAATTTATATGAAAACATTCAAATCCTGTGTAGTGAAACATGACACTAAAGTCTACTGAAATGTTTCTCTAAGAGTACGCTAGATGCCCTAAAACCAATATGTAAAACAATGGTTGTTTGAATAGCTGTGAGATGACAAAGTACATTAAAAAGAAGTAACTGATGAGGATGAAGAGGAGACTGGATAAAGTGTATTAAATCTATATGCTGCTATTAGAAGAAGAAGAACAACAACAACAAAATTACGTATCTTGAATGAACAATATTATCTTGAATGACTAACATCAAGTTCATTTTCTGCTTTTGGCACTTAATACTTAATTCTGGTTTCATAAAAGGAACAATACTTAATGTTTAATCATTGAAAGGTGGGAATAATTTTTTAAATTAAAAAGTATTACTGCAATTATTTCATATAGATTATACCAGATACATGGAATTGTGTTTTAAGCATTCTCACTCAGGCAAAATCACATCACACCAAAGGAAGAGTGTATCTGTTCTCTTTAGTTCCTGAATATACATACTTCATGTATATATGTCTATACATATATACACACTTCACAGATATACTTGGCTACACTTTAATATAACTACTGCATTCAAGTAAAAACGGGGAGGCGCTTGAACTTTTCTTGCATAGAAGGTGAGTGGACTAAAAAATACCAGAGACTGATGTAAAGGTGTTTAAGATTTTTTTCTGCTGACCCTCTGGCACTTGTCTGACAGAACCGTACCCCACACTGTCCATCAGTAGAGAAAAGCATCACTAAAGCTAATGTATTAGCTCATTCCCTTATTTGGGAATGATCTTTAATCAGCTTTGTAATTCTCAGTAAAAGCACAAAGTATTCTTGATGTCCTACATAGCTGTCGTTCATCAGTTATTATGCCATTGAACAAAGGTGTTACTTTTCAGAGAAAACCTCAGTAAGTTTTCTCTCCCATTTAGTTTTAAGGGCAACTGTAAAGGTTTAACATTTGCACGTGAAAGACCATAGCTTTTACGTGTTTGTCTATATTTTACATTTACTACAGTACTGGGTTATTGTCATTGCTTAAGTGTTGTGTTTGTTCAATAAGATCTAGTACTACAGGAAAAGGAGAGATTTGTTCAGGCATGCACTTCTGAATATAACTGTTTAATTGCTAATCTAGCAATATCGGGATTTTTATTTCAATTTTTTTTGTTTCACAGGTTTGGTTTGATCTAGATCATTGCTGTTTAAAGAAAAAGCAAAAAAAAAGCAAAAGCAGAAAAGGAGATCTGAGGTAGTTCCCTTTTCTCTCCGGTCCCCCTGGCTAGCTCTGGACCAGAGGTGGATGGGAAATCCTCGTAGACAAAGGTAAGAAAACAAAGGGGGCTCCCTTTCCTGGGATAACGTCCAGCACTTTATTCTCGAACCATGTCCAGGGAAAAGAGAAAGAGAAAGAGAGAGAAAGAGAGAGAAAGAAAGAGAAACAGAGAGAGAGAGAGAGAGAGGGATACAGGGCAAACCATTTTCTCAGTGCAATATAAAAACTTTACAGTGCAGTATAGAACCATAACAGTGTAATACAACAGAGATCCTCTCTTGAAGTTCTTTATTATGTGGATAACATTTACTTTCCTAAGCATGTGTTTCAACCTTGAGTTCTGTTTCACAATTTTGAAATACCAGTTCCTACAAATAGCGAATCTAGTCATTCTGAGTGAAATACATCCAGCTTTTAAAAAATGCAAGGGAAAACCTAATGTTTCTAGTGAAATACAGGGAGAACCCAATTTTCTGACTGCTTTGGAAGATTAAGCTGAAAAGGAAATAGCTGTCAAGGGAATAAAAAATCCACAACTGCAGTAGCATTAAAGGAGGTTATATTTATTCTGTTTACAAGACCAATCCTATAATTTCTTGTATTTTGAGCTACGTATTTATAAGTAATCATTAAAAACTTTTCTTTATTTCAAATGTTATCAGATTTTACAAATCTGGGCAAAATACTGCAATATAGTTTTTCATTTATAAAATCACAGGAGGGGTAGGGAAGAAAATGTGTAATGTATTTAGTAATAGCAACCTCATATCACAGACACACACCCACACACACACATCCCCCCACCCTCCTCCCCCCCTAAAAAAATTAAGAAGTTTGAACCATTACTCTAAATTCTGCCATTTTATCATTACTATTGGGTGCTTACTTTAACAACCTCATTGATGGTTACCTTCTAGTCCAATGGGACCTCTAGGGTTTAGTGCAGAGCTGCTTTCCAGCTGGGTGGTCCCAGTATATACTGGTGCCTGGGATTGTTGATCCCAGCTTCGTGATTTTACATTTCCTGAACTACACAATCTTTATGTCAGCCCATTTCTCCATCTCTCTCGATAACAGCACAACCCTCTGGCATATCACGCACTCCTCCTGGTGTCTGCCTGTCTTCACAGTATCATATCGGCAGCAAATTGAGGGTGCACTTTCCATCACCATGCAGATCATTTGCAAATACTTTAACTCGCGTTATGTGATTTGAGGGTGGGCAAGCACTGAACTAGTGAGTTACCTGTTCTTATAAGAAGTCAGGCATAACAATAGTCACACAATAATAATAATAAATGGCTGGTTTGACAAGATGTTTGCATACAAAATTGTTGATATACAAATTTTACAAATATTTTACAGTCTACAAATGTTGGATGCACAAAATTGTAAAAAAATGTTACCTTACTATGGTCTTCCTTCACAGTCCAACGATGGAGAGTGAAAGCCTGACTTTTCTTCTCCAAGTCTATGTGCAAGAGAGAATTCAGCAAGTCCTCCATCTAATTGAAACTGTGAGCTTAAATATTTGAAACCCACCAGGCTGGAGATTCAACTAGACAAGGTAAACTCTGTCCCATTTATGTATCCATTTTTCCTAGTTTTCCCTAAGCAAATGGTTAGGGGGAAGAACTACCTCTCATCAGAAAAATCTGGCACTTCTTCTTTAAAGCCATGACTTTCTGACTTTAGGACCACTGCCAAACAAACAAGGGAATATATAATTTCTTTGTTGCAGGAGAACTAAGATTAAATTAAATATAAGAGGTTTTTCTCCCACTCCTGTAATGGCAATATTGAGAAATGTGTTAAGTACTTTGTGCTTATATTTTGGCAACCATAGGTGATTTCATTAGAGCCCTGAGTACAAGTATGCTGAAGTGTCATGCAACGGTTGGCATCTTTTCCATACAGAAATAACCACTTCCTTTTTAGAAGTAATTCAGAATATCTGAGTCATTAAGGATCTGTCTCAGAGTCCTATTTCCACCATGTTGCTGTTTGTCTGGCTTGCTTAACATGTGAGTTATCTACACTAGCTTTTCCTTCAGTTTCGGATTCATACCCTTGTCATCTCTAAAGGAAAAAAAAATAGATAATATTTTGAAATAAAATAACATAAAATAATGGAATAATTAGGGTTAGAAGGGATATCTGCAGATCCAACCCCCCTGCTAAGGCAAGGTCATGGTGGGTTTTGAATATCTCCAGAGACTACAACTTTATTTGACAGCCTGTCACAGTGCTCTGCCACCCCCATTGTAAAGAAGTTCTTCCTTATGTTGAGATGAGACTTCTTGTGTTTTATTTTATGGCCATTATTCCTCATCCTGTTGCTGGGCACCACTGAAAAGAGTCTGGCACCTTCCTCTTGGCACCTGAATTCAAGATGTTTACATGCATTAACAAGATTCCATCTCAGTGTTCTCTTTTTTAGATTAATCAGGCTCAGCTCCTACAGTCCTACAGTCTCCCCATGAGAGATGCTTCAAACCCCTCATCATCTTTTTTGGCTCATCTGGACTCTCTCCAGTAATTCCTTGTCTTTCTTGAACTGTGGANAAACAAAAAATTACATGTGCCTTAGTAGTACCAAACTGCTTTTAATTTCCTTCAGTAACCTTTCTGTCCCTTCTCTTATCATGTGCTCAGTGTCTTCGCTATCTTTTTTATATCAAAGGCCCAAAACAATTAAAAAAACAAGTAGTGCAGCCTTTGAATCCTCTCTCTCTATTATTTCCTGCCCATTTAGGCATATAATTTCCTCTTCTAGGAAAGTGTTTTGCACTTTCTTACCTAACTCAGCTGCTTAAGATCTGATCCTTATCTCATCTTTTACTTAAAATTTGCCCGCCTACCAATCAAGAAGTGTTAAAGTTNTATCTCCAGAGACTACAACTTTATTTGACAGCCTGTCACAGTGCTCTGCCACCCCCATTGTAAAGAAGTTCTTCCTTATGTTGAGATGAGACTTCTTGTGTTTTATTTTATGGCCATTATTCCTCATCCTGTTGCTGGGCACCACTGAAAAGAGTCTGGCACCTTCCTCTTGGCACCTGAATTCAAGATGTTTACATGCATTAACAAGATTCCATCTCAGTGTTCTCTTTTTTAGATTAATCAGGCTCAGCTCCTACAGTCCTACAGTCTCCCCATGAGAGATGCTTCAAACCCCTCATCATCTTTTTTGGCTCATCTGGACTCTCTCCAGTAATTCCTTGTCTTTCTTGAACTGTGGACATCAGAAGTGAACATAGTATTCAGGATATGACCTCACTCAATATAATGTATTATGAATTACTCTAGATATTTGTTCATTTGTTCTCTTCCCCCGCCCCCAATCCCCCAGTACTGTTATCTGACTTTCTCACCAAGATTTGTGTGGAGGAGGCTGTTCTCTATAGCAAGAGTAAAGGTAATCTTAAATAGTCCAAGAACCCTATTGAGCAAATCAGCTAGCATAATTTCATTTTAAGTAGATTTAATTAGCACTACTAGTTAAACTTCTTTACTTCTGATATCATCATCATCATCTCATCATCATTATTATAAACGATATAAGTTATTAATAATAATAATAACAATAATAATAATAGAAACAAAAAATTACATGTGCCTTAGTAGTACCAAACTGCTTTTAATTTCCTTCAGTAACCTTTCTGTCCCTTCTCTTATCATGTGCTCAGTGTCTTCGCTATCTTTTTTATATCAAAGGCCCAAAACAATTAAAAAAACAAGTAGTGCAGCCTTTGAATCCTCTCTCTCTATTATTTCCTGCCCATTTAGGCATATAATTTCCTCTTCTAGGAAAGTGTTTTGCACTTTCTTACCTAACTCAGCTGCTTAAGATCTGATCCTTATCTCATCTTTTACTTAAAATTTGCCCGCCTACCAATCAAGAAGTGTTAAAGTTTTTTCCTTTCTCTTTGTTATTTGAGTTTGTGTAATCATTGCCATATTTTCTGTGCAAGATAGCATTGCAAAAGAATATTTTCAAAAGCAAAACTTCCCAATAGTTATAGTGTTACCTTAAATTTTTTAGCCTAAAGTTATGAGTAGAGACTCACGGCCATTGAGGTGCCTGTCCCATGACCATACACTCATTTTAGGAGAGATTCAGGACAGGTAAACCTAGAAACTGGAGTCAGGATCTGGAAATGTAATAGACTTCTGAAGGCAGCCATGCATTAAAGAGTGAAAGGGTAGTTCTACTGTGAAATAAACATGTTAGATCTCCATATGTAAATGAATCTCCACAGATAGTACTGATGCCTTACCACAAGTAGCTAAACTTTAGGCACAGTACCTTTGCTGAAAATCTGTAGAAGCAATTTCCAGAGGTGTATGTTCCTCAAAACAAATTCCAGGAACAATCACAAAGACTTAAATAGAGCAGCTCGGTTTTTGTGAAGCAGAATGTGACACATTGCACTCTGTTTACTTCATTTGTGCTTTTACTTACAATCCTCAAATGTAGACACAGTGCACCAACAGAAAAAGCATAAAGAGCTGATACAGCTGCTGCACAATGAAAATATATTTCAAACTCTATTCATGGCATTCAGAGAGAAGAATGACTTTGTAATTACTCTTGCCTACTTGTAGTTGTTCAAAGCAATCCATTTCACTTTTAGTAGAAAAATCTATTACCCTTCATATACTTAATTTTTATGCAGCAAATTCTCATGGTTGATGTTTCTCTGGTGGCTTTCATTCAGCTGTTTATATTTACATATTTTAAATCATTGTAGTTCAAATGCCCAGTGTATGCTGAAAGATTTAAAAGTATATCATTTGTTTAAAACTTGCAAGATAACACGCACAACTACTTGCTTCAGAGTGGCCAGAGTAAGATTCCCATAAACTACTTATGAGCAGTGTCCAGGTTTTCTTCATCCCATACGCTACATCAGAATGTGCAACTTTCACATATATTTAACATTTGCAGCCTTATGTTCTTTGAAGCAAAGATCATAGATTGTCATCACACATGTTTAAAATGTAAATATGCAGATGGTATTGTAATTGAATGACAGAAAAGAGAAGACTGTTACCCTGTCCATTGTAGTTGGGGAAATTCTTTATAAAATCTTAATAAAATCTTTTATAAGATCTTTATAAAAATAGAGGCACATAACAACCTCCAGTGTGCCATGAGATAGATGTTAAAGAGGGGGTGACTCACCCTTTGGAGATTATCTAATGACCATACAGGGCATCACCATAAAGTAAAGTTAAGTTAACTTCTAGCTTGCTCTAATATGAACTTTATTTCTTTTCATTCAAAAGCACTAAACCACTTATTGCCAAGATGTTTTGATGCTAGGAAAAGAGGAAAAGCAACTTTTTTTTTTTTACAAAGTATGAATTAGAATTTTATAACTGCAGCAAAATGCAGAAAAAGATAATATGTACATTGACTTCAGTAGGCTTTGAATCTTGTTTTCAGATTTTATCAGGAGAGTTCACCGTATGCATAGATGTATTGATGCTGTCAAGTACTAGCACTCACTATACAAGATTTGTGAATGCTTCTTCTTATAAGATCATTTGTGTCTGAGACCCTATGTTTTTGGGATTTGTGAGATTGCTTGAACAGTGGAATGTCATATTCCAGCAAAAGAGGAAATGTTCCTCTGGGAGAGGCTGAATTAAATTATGTGTCTGTTAGTCACGGAGGAGCTGTCGGGGTAGAGTACAGTAATTAACGTAAAGCAAGTTCACTTGTTTTGTAAAGACATCAGAAATATTTATATTTTTAAAAGAACCAAAGCCAAGAAGCAGACGCTAACATCCCACAGGTATGCAGCGCAGTTTCTTAAGATTCGTTTCATCTTCTTCTAAAATGAAAGTGGTTTTGTTTGCTCCAATTATGACATGCAGCCTTGCATACCTTTTAGTAATGCTATTAGATTCAATCTCTCATACTCAGTGTCTTTCACAATGTAGAATTATGATATTATTTAAATTTTATGTATTTTATCCTTACTAGAAATAAGTGCACGCATAATGGAAGGTGTCCCTTACCATGACATACAGTTTGGAACAAAATTATCTTAAGATCCTTTCCAAACCAACCTAATCTATGAAATCCAACCTTGTTTCCTTGCACATTTGTAACATAAATACATAACTCATTTACCCCATTGATTCTTCAGCCTGGGTGAACCAGATACAAGCCTAATACATATGTTATTTCTAACATTGGGTAGTATCTGTTACCCTCTGTCTGCTTTTCTACAAAATGTTTGCTTGATGGGAATCAGTAGAGCTAACTGATCATTTGGATCAGTCATGTTTTCAGACATGCAACCGTCTCACAAAAGCATTCTCTCTTGCCTGAACTAAAGCATTTTTAATACTATCATGACGTCATATGGTGGGAGGGTATCACTTTGATCACTTTGGTTACCTTGGGTCAGCTCTGTTGGCTGTGTCCCATCCCAGCTTGTTTGTTGTGGTGAAGAGGGGCAAACAGAGAAAACATGAGTGCACTTTGAGCACTGTTAACACTGGTCTGCTATCTAAGCTCCTTTAGCCTGAAATCCAAAGCACAGCGCTTTACAGGTTGCTGTGAGGATAATGATCTCCATCCCAGCCAGACCCAGTCCAGTCAGTAATAACTGAAAAATCATTTATTAAGGGGAGAAGAGGAAACTCTATGCAGAGCCCTACAATTCTTTATTTAATGATTTGCCATTTAATTTGTTTCAAATAATGAAAAAAATATTTCATCGACTTTGTGTGGGTTACTGCCAGTATTATCTTTTTGTGGAAGATTTTGGCAAATCCTTATTTCTTAAAACAAAGTAACTTTCTTAATAGTGAGGAGGGATAAATTGCAAAGCAAGTTCAAAACTTTTGCAAGAGGATGCTTGCAGAATTAGTCATCTTATTCCAAGGTGAGCTAGAAGCAATGCATTATTTTAAAGAAAAACATGCACAAAATCCCTCAAAACTCTAAACCAAAACACATCCCAAGAACTGTACAAGTAGCACAGAGGGAAGATGTTTAGGATAAGGTGTAATTTATTCAGTGTCAAGTTAAATCATAGCTTTAAGTTGTAATCCAATTTAAATTTTGTGCAAGTTCCACAGGTACTGATGTCAGAGTTGAAGGGTATCACAAAAACATCCTGATTGCTAACCTAGGGACAATTAATAACTTAAAATTTTAAACTTTCATGAAAATCCATCTGATTCAGCTTCACTGGGCTTTATATATACTTAAGTTTTTCTAACTTGCAGTATTGTGGCTTCTCAATGAAAGATAAGCGAGTTTCAGTGCTGAATGTCAGAAATTTGAAGAACTGAGTCCAAGGCAATGGAAAATTAAGAAAAATCTAATTCCAAGATTATAACACAAAGATTGATGGGTTTTACTTCTATGTGGGTGATCATCTATTTAAATATTATCTTTATGCGGAAATTTGTATGAGTCCTAAGTGGACATCATAAAATCAAAATTATACTGCAGAAAAATAAACAGTCCACACTTATATCAAATGTGGGGTATTTTATATACACATAACAAACAGCTGAATGTCATTCTCCAGTATACAGCGTCAATAAATCCCCAATGAGAGTCATCTCTAGCTCCATGCAGCTCTTAGTTTTATTTTCTTTGCTTAAATGGGTTCCCGTATGGCAGACAAAGCAACTGGTTAACCACACCCACGGGAGACTTTATATTTGGGTTTAAGAATGCTTTAATACAAGCTTGTTGTGTTTGCTTCAGTAGCTACTGTTAATATATTGCTCTGCTAATACTTTACCTTCTTTTCAACTGGAAAAAAATCTTTACAGTGACAAAATTTAGCAGCATTACCAGTATCAAAAACAATGCATTAGGTTTGATAGAATTTCATTCAACAGACAATAATATAGGCAATTATTTGATATTTTTCAAGCTTCTAGTGTGATATTGCTACACAAAACCCAGTAAAAATCCTCTGTTTACTATTGAAGTGTATTTCTAGGGGAAAGGTTCTGTGTTGCTGCACTGTTGGAGTGTGCTTGTACTATGTCATGACCTTTCCTGGTGTATAGTCTCCAAGGGCTTTCACTACTGAACTTTTTATTTATTTTGACAAAGGTAGCCTATTGTCAGACTGCGACTGCTGTCATCCTAGTAAATTGGAAAAATTATTTTGTCATGTACCAGCAATGGATACTTACTTGTCTTTTTAGTTCAGAAGAGCTGTGGCTTGAGAATAAAGCTGTATAACTTTTTTTCTTTTGCATTACTGGTCTTTCAGTGCTCTATACAGTTTGTTGATTCAGGCTGATGGAAAATATTCCCATATTTTGATCAAATTTACTGAACAGATTTGGTCACAGTGCACATTTCCTTTGTTCAAAATTGCTCCAGACCTCAGACCACAGAAAAATTCAATACTAGTCATAAGACGAATGAGCAACTCTGGGTCTGAAGGACAGTGAGATCAGTGGGTCTCACTTGAGTAGGTGAGAAGTGCTATCTGTATTATGAGATGGATCTTTTTTTGAATCCCCACTCACAGTCACACATTTACTGTGAACAATGTCTCTAAACTGGGATTGCCCCCAAAAAAACGCATATAAGTAAGAAATCAAATCACTTAAAGATACTCTTAATAGCAGTTGGGGAAAGTTTTACAGTGTCCTCCACAGGCTGACACCTATTTCAGTGGTCTGATTCTGATTCTGCCAGTTTCATTTATTTGGAAGATCCCACTGAAGGATCACAGAAACCAGTGTTAGATAAAGAAAAATTCTGCTGTGGGACAGAGTCTCCAGTGACGCAAACACTAACTGTGGTTAGGTCTGATCTAAAGGTGTCAAATAGCCAGGTGTTCCACCACTGGAATTGACACTGGAAGCCTTCCTCTTGCAGACATTTGGATTTCCACTCTAATAGCAGAATATTTTTAGTTTCTTAGCAAAGCCTGCTCACACAGGCTAGGACGCAGAATTTACAATGCCACCATTACCTAGACTGTGAAGTGAGTGGTCAACATACCGCACCGAGTGTTTTCCGGAACCTGCTGTAACCTGATGTTCAAAGATGCAGGCTATCCCACTTTTATGTTCTAGTCACATTTTTAATTTTTCCACCACTTTACATGCAAAATATGTTGAGGCAAACTGTAAACATTCCAATCTAAAATTTAAAAGTTGTTTCATCAGTTTCTTTGTACATATTTAAAGTCAATTTCTCTCCCTTTGAACCTAATTTAAAGCAATAACCTATCGGTTCCCTCCAGCAGTTCAACCTGACCCATAGCCACCAGCAAATATCAGGCAGTTTGGTGACTCCATTTCTGAGATACTCATCGCATTCTGTCTCCATTATTTCCTATGCATGCTAGAGGTGTAGACATCAAGTTCAAGCCATCCTACAATTCTCAATCGTTTCTTCTAAAAATATCCTGTAAAAAGCAATCTGCAGGCATTGTGTTTAGCTACAAACTGTGGAGCAAGTAAAGAAGGGTATGTTCAGAATAACAGCCACATCCTGACTTAGAAATCAGCACAATACATCCTTATTTTGCATCCACATCTGTCTAGAGAAGGATATAAAACCATTATCATTAAGTTAATTCACACCTATGTTTACAACACCAATGTCTGGAGATGGGCAAGCTGTGGGACACTAGTCATTAGTAAAACGTATGACCTTATTCTACAACTTCATTAAGTTTCAAGAAAGCAAAATAAACAGCATATTGAGGAAATATGTAGATTTTTTATTTAGTCAGGAACAGTTGTGAGATTTTTAAAAAGAGGAATACAACAAAGGCACCTCAACGGAACATAAACCTCGAATTATATACTGGTGGTTTCAACTAAATAAATTATACCCACTTTACTTTAGGATGAATCTGAACATGAGAGTGAGGAACCTAAGAGAAAGTGAAGCTGCAAAACATTACTTCAGCTAATAGACATCACATCAGAAATTATTTTTCAACACTATATTATTTATTTCCAATCATATTTCCAAACATATTTCCTAGTACTTATAACCAAAATAATTTTTCATGCCACACACGTTGAATAGAAGGCTTTAAAACATGTGATTCAGCATTGCTGCAATGCAGGCGTAATTGACTGTGGAAGGAAGAGGCCCAAGTAATTTTTAGTATATTCACATAGATGCTTAATGTTGGTAACTAGAACATTAGAAATAAACAATAAAAGTGGGGGACTAACTTCCAGAAAAAATCTGAAGCGCCATTATAAGGAAAAGTTTAGGTGGAAAGAGAAAGGGTTAAGCTAGAAAAGATGGCAAACTGCTGAGAAATGCAGCTAATGAACAATGGGGAAAAAACAGGGATGGAATCCATTTAAATTGAGGACTTAGTCTTTTGCACAGATGAATATCCAAGGCTAATGGATGAAATGTGGAAAAAAAGCCTGACTGGTAATACTTCTTTTAACTGCCAATAAGGGAAGTGATGTAAATCCCAGTGTAAGTTCTGAAGACTAGTTTGAAAAATGTTTCTACCCTGATTCTCCAGTTAACAGATCTGTCCTGAGGTCTATTTACAGACAATAAGTCTTCCAGCTAAGTCTTCCATTCAGTTTTACAGCTCCTGACAAATTATATGGTGCATCTAACATATATGATCTATCATTCCCATTTGTGTTTTCATCTCATGTGACTCTTTTCAGCTCAGTTAAAATTTCTTTTTTACAGCCTTAAAGATTTGAGTCTGTTTGTTCTGAAGATTTCTGCTTTGTGTTCATAGTAAAAAAATCTATGAGATCCTCTTTGATTTACTTTTCTCAAATAGCTTTACTGGTGTGCAAGAAAACACTGCAAGAAAGTTATGTGTACATTTTGAAAGTGTCAGGTATGGATAAGACATGCAAAAGTGAACTAGGATTTTCCTAGGTGATCTGGCAAAGCATTATTTTCTCAATATCCTGATAAAATACTTTAACAGGAATAGGTAGATGGCTTCTTTATATCTGGCTTCTAGCAGGGACTAAGAGAAAGGAAAAAAGGAAAGAAAAATATCATGTGGGAAGCAAATGGAGATGAAGAGCTGACAGCTTCAACAGACTTCTGCTTAGAAATAATGTAAAACAAATCCCTTTATTCCATTATCTGACATCAACATTAAATGTGTGACAGCTGCTGACTTTATACTTACTGTGATATTACCCAGTAAGAGATTCCAGGAAATTAATTTATGTCCATAGTTTTCCTTTCGTTTCTAAACACAGAACAACAGCTGCAACAAGCTGAGATCTGCCATATCTCACTCATCTGAATGTCAGCTCTTGTTCTAGCTGGGTCTGGCCTTCCAGTTACTTTTCAGGTTGTTTTGTTTTGTTTTATTTTTGGGGTTTTTTTAGTGGTTTCTGATGTTTCTGGTGTAGGCAATGCTGCAAATGGTTAATTAGTGCTATACATACCTTATTCTTCTATTTGGAAATGTAAATTTATCATTCTTAAAGGATTTCATGTCAGAAAGTATATTCAAAATCCGTTGATGCATCTGAGTCTGCAAAGAAGTCTGCTGAGGAAGAAGAAAAGCAGGGCCAAATATTACAAATAAAAAAAGGCTTTAAGATTATCCAATTAACCTCAGCATTAGGGAATTATCATATGCTATATTGGAGGATGGCTTTCCTCTGTGTCCAGGCTGGTTCTGGGTCAGTTTTTACAATTATTTCATTTTCAAAGTCCTTTTTTAGTTTCACTTTTGTTCTACAACCCATTTCTTTCTGAGATTGAAACAGCTGAACTGTGTGGTTTCGGACCTAGAGAGAGGAAAAAAAAGCAACAACACACATGGACCTTTTTAGGGAAAAAAGGCCAAATTTATTGAGCGGAGAGCTTGTATTTAAAGCATGTTACGAGAGACTAGAACAGGACAGTAGCTTATTGGCTAATTGGGATAAACAACCAAGAGACCAGGCCTCAGGATGTATCCCATGGGAAAACAACAGGTGTTAATCTTTATTATGACTAGCACTCTGTTTTTCACCAGATTCTAAGTTGTTTTTGACCATTTATCACCTTGGGAAATTTCCTTTCTGTCTGCAGCTAACATCAGCTTCTCAGCCTGGGAAGCAAGAAGGATTCAGGCTTGAGAGAAAAGATTCTTGAGCTGTAATTTTGCAGCTCCCTAGGTGTCTCTGTCCACAGAACTGGAAAAGAGTAAGAGCCAGCACCAGCTGCTGCAACAGCAGGAAGAACAAACCCTCTGCAAATAGGTTTCTCACACTGTTTAATCTCTGTAATTTCCCCTAATAGCCCAAATGTTTCATAAACAACAATTTAAGCATCTCATAAATAAATACTGATCCTGCATCTGCTGTTTAGATACCTTTAGTGTCAGGTTAGCAGGAACATACATTCTTAATTTATGTCTTCTTGGTCAGGCTTTAAAGTATACTAGAATGGTATAATTTCTACGATTTATTGGTTAAATCCCAGTAGTTTACATTGCTCATATTTGACTTCTATACATAAAAACAGGATTTCCTGAAATATATGTCACAGACTGAGCTTCTAAAAGACACTTCTAAAAGATTTCAAAAATGGCAAAGATAAGAAGTAGCAGAAGGAACAAGGCCTCTAAAACACTGCACCATCGTGCTTTCACAGTTGTGTGATAAATGTGATTCGTGCTAATTAAATTGTAACTATATTAGCAAAATTGTATTTAGATCAATAGAAGACAATTGTTACAGAGTGAGGGGGGAGATGGGTGAGACAGGGCAAAGGACATCTTCCAGATGTTGGGAGTCAAAGAAAGATACTGGAAGGGAGTCAAACAAAGATGTTGGAAGGGAATAGTAGAAAGACGTAGGTCTGACAAGCAGCATCTAGAAATAGGAAGTTTCAACCTTGAAATGGGCCAAAATGGGATGATTCCAGGCATGGGACTCAGTTAAAGTCTTGTTATGGAAAACATCTGCTCAGTCACATAGTGCTCCTGCGCTACCTGCACGTTACACAGCGGACACTGATGAAGATGATGAGCCTTCACCGGAAATAAGACCCTCAAAAGGATGAGAGACCCCCTAACCCATTAGTAGAGCATGCGCCATACAACATAGTGACGTAGATTTTAGGAATAGAAACTAGGAGGAGTTTTCTAGAAACTTCTGTAGCATATAGTATATAGGTGGGATTGTTAGCCTTGATGCTTTGGTACGTGAGGAGGGGCAAGTCTCTCCTCGTATCCCCAGTCGGAGGGGGAGCTCCTCCCCAGTTGGTTTTGCTTATGCTTTATATGAACCTCAATTATACTAAATTACTTACTGCCAAATTTTGTATATTCTTAAATATATGCACTTTGATTGTATTCATTTCCAATACTTTAATTGTATTTATTTATAATTGGTACTATTAAAAATTTGCTGCTACATTTAATTTTGTTGTTTGATAAATTGGACATACAGAACATCATTCATAACAGTTGCAAAGCAGAATTTTTCTAAAATGCAAGTCTCTTTATTTTAACTGTCTTTTTAAACACAAAATTAACCACAAGTTGATTAATTAATAATCACAAAGTATATAATACCACTTCCTCACCTCTTTTTGGAATATTTTCTAGAAACATCTGAAACAAAAGCAATAAAAGAAATGGCTGTTGGTCAGCCTAATATCTAATTATATTTTCAGAAGAAAGTAAGTACTTCTGCCATTTTACCTCAAAACTCAAATTGTCTCTCCACAAGAGAGACAATTTTATAATTTTATAAATAAAGTATCAAAGGTAGATTTTGTCTTGAATTTGCCATTTGTATTATTTTGAAAAGTGTCATGGGTCATTCCAATTTTTTTTTTTAACTCAGTATAAGGATTTGATTTTAGTGGCAGTTTTTTTACTGGTAGTTATCACTTCCAATAATTTTAGGGATACGCATATCAACTTCAGGATATTTAATTAATGATGAGGCAAAGGATTCACCCTATTCTCCGAAGTCCAGACAGGCATGAAACAGTGAAAACAAATGCCCCTGAAGTGAGAAGCAACAGAAGATTACCAATACACTTAGTTAAATTGTTTTTAAATCCTAGTCATTAGCTGGATAGAAATTGATGTCCTATAGTTTGAATGTCAGCATAAAAGTTGTCTATTTATTTGCTAAAAATATGTAAATTCCATAATCTATTTTGTGTCATGGAGAACAAATTTTTGGAAGAATGGTGATAGATAAGTTTCCTTCAGGTCTGCCAAAATATTGGTCAGCTGGATGGATGGTAGTTCAGTACAGGGCAAGATCTTAAAAAACATCTTTTGACAAAGCAAGATACAATTGTGATAGAATTAAAGTCTACTGTTGCTTTCTAACAAGCAATGATCTTGACTTAAAAGCAGAAACCAAAATAATTATTTCAGTTACAGACTCTTCTTGGAAGTAAGTTTTAAGGAGTACATTGGAAATTAGAAGGTTTCTGTGTGAACGGGATCAGACCTGAAACAATACTTACGACTTACTAAATCTGTACATTTTTTTAATCTGGTATACTCAAACACTCCGTTTTTCTTACCCCTCTGGTAAAAGGAAAAATGTCTAGGCTCCACTGGTCTAAGAAAATTAAAAGGAAGAGCAGAGAATATAAGGAGTTCGATTTTAAAAAATCAAAAATATAAATAAATATACAAGATGATCTAATTGTGTCTAGGAGCGTTTTATCCGGCAATTTCTTGGGCTTGGACACTGCAAAGAAAGATAATGTAACACTGCCTTCTTTAACACCCACAAATGTAACACCCACACATGTAACACCCACTTATAATAATCATTACAATAAACGATTGAAATTATTAGATTTTCCCCAAGTCTTTTCTTTTTCCTATGATTTTTTTTTCTGTGCAATGGGAAAGCAACAAAGAAGAAAAAGAAAACAGACTCAAAATTTAAGCAAGGGGACTAAAACATCCAATTATGAATAAAAAACCTCACTTTTTAAAAGATAAAAGATTTCGCCAAACTTTCATATAGAGATGTCTATCTTTGCTGAAAGGGGACGGGGAAGAGGGGAAGGAGGGAAGGGGGGAAGGGGGTAAGGGGAAGGGTGTTATTATAGTTCTGAGTAGCTAAATGGATTAGTAATTTTTCATAGTAATTATCCAGCATGCTATCAGTCATTTATTGAGGATTTGTCACAGGTAAAGAATATTCCTGCCTTGGATAAGAAACAATCTCTTCATCACAGGTAAAGTGTTTCTAAACTCAAGAGGCATCCCAGCTCAAGGGGAGAATGGTGGGGGCATACAGTCCAGGTCCAATTTGGGGACAACTCATATTGTCCCCAAATATCCTGATGGTGATATTTTTAGAATGAAGTAATTGCAGAGGCAAGACAGATTTCAATTCAGTATTGTTATCTTGTCCTGTACTTTGGTTACCTTGCATCTTTGGGTTTCAAAACCACTTCTCAAATTATTTTTCAAGGCACCTTCACTCCCTTGAATGTGAGATGGGGTTTTCCAGTTCACAGGTACACCATGGGTACGTGAGGTTTGTTGCTCTTTAGTGAGCCTAAAGAGAAGTATGGCAAGACATGAAGTGCAGCTGTTCCCTCACCTTCTCCATCAGTTCCTCTGCCAAGTGTGATATCATCAAGCACCAGCATGATCAGGTTCTATTCAGCACCTCATCATTGTTTCATCCACCAGTGACATAAACACTAGCACAAGCCAGGCTCCTATGTATGCACTACGAGGAACTGTGCCATGTGTAACATCCCAAGCACCTGCACAACTGAGGTTCCTGCAGCTGCCCTATCAGCTACTGAGCTACCCATTATGTTCGAAGCATGCTGAAGACCAGAAACCATTAAATGTTCTGTTAGCATTCCTGCCACCAGCAACATAAAGACCTGAACAAGCATGATTCCCCTGCCTGCCCTATCAGGCACTCAGCCACAGCTCGTAGCAGCCCTAGGTAATGTTCCAGCTCCAGCTGGGGAGAAATGTGTCAGGAAGGCTGCCCCATGGAAAAGGACCTGGGGGTACTGGTCAACAACCAGCAGAACATGACCCAGCGATGTGCCCAGGTGGCCAGAAAGGTCAATAGCAGCCTAGCCTGTATCAGAAATAGTGTGAACAGCAGAACCAGGGAAGTGATTGTCCCCCTGTACAAGGCACCTGGTGAGGCTGCAGCTCAAATCTTGGGTTGTTTGGGCCCCTCACAACAGGAAAGATCAGGGTCTTGTCCTTGTAAGGATTATGCTGTCTCTATCTACCACCTGCTCGTGCCCCTAAATTCCTTCTGTGAGCACTCCCTCCAACTGCAGCTGAACACCCACGGAAAGCTACCTGTACGGTATCATTCCTCCTCTCCTTAAAGCTGCTGTGTCCCTGCATCAGAGAGCAGCTGCTGGAGGACATGCTGTCCTTCCTCCACTGCCCTGAGTAGGAGCTGAGGAAAGATCAGGGTCCCAGTCTCCCAGGCACCCTCTGTACCAGCCCTTACCTTGTCATGGAGAAGACCACCTTCTGGCTTCAGCTACTGTAAATTTTGCCTTGGTGCATTTAGAATCTACGGAAACCCTGCCATCTAACACGGCTGCCCTCCAGGTGATCCCTCAAGCTCTGGTTAACAACCACTTGACATAGAACCTTCTTGATGGAGGTAACACTTGGTTTGCAGCAAGGTGACCTTCCTGAGCCTCGAAAAAGCAAAGCCAATGCTTCAACAAGCACTTACCCTGGGACTTGATGCCACTGAAGAGGCCATCTGCAAGAAGCCTCACAAGAGAGAATCCCCCACCCTGCTAGGATGTGCAAGAGATGTGCTTTTTAAGATTGTTGAAGTTGGGCACCAATTTAATGTGTTTCATAAATCATAGAGCGCTCGCACCCTGTTTTTCCAAACTCGGTGGTATGGAAAAGCCGTGTCAACAGCCGCGCCTGGAGCCGTCCCGCATCCCAAGCTCAATACTGTTGTTCGCAGCCGCGCTGAGGATGCGCAGCTACCCGGTGCCGCTGTGAGACAAGGAATCGGCAGCTCTGGCTCCGCTCAGCCCTGTGGGCTCGACAGGGCCCACCATCTTAGTGTCCACCCCGTGTAAAGAAATAACCGGAAATTTAAAGACAGAATTCGTGGCTCACTGAGTTTACATTTCCCCTCCCCAGTTTTAGCAGTTGAATATAATTTTGGACGCTTAAGAAAACAAAGCTTTTTTAGGTAGGGCTAATTATTAGACTTCTCACTTAAAAAAAAAAAAAAAATAAAAAAAAGGAAAAGAAAAAGGAAAAGAAAAAGGAAAAGAAAAAGAAAAAGGAAAAGAAAAAGGAAAAGAAAAAGAAAAAGAAAATGAAAAAGAAAAAGAAAAAGAAAAAGAAAAAGAAAGAAAAAGAAAAAGAAAAAGAAAAAGAAAAAGAAAAAGAAAAAGAAAAAGAAAAAGAAAAAGAAAAAGAAAAAGAAAAAGAAAAAGAAAAAGAAAAAGAAAAAGAAAAAGAAAAAGAAAAAGAAAAATATGTGGACATGCAATTTCTTCCTTCTCAGTTACTTACAGCAGGGATCCATTTTTTTCTATCAACATACCTGGAGGTATTTATGAAATGTCTGGATGTGGCACTTAGTGCTGTGGGATTTAACTGACATTGTGGTGTTTGGTCAAAGACTGGATTTTATGGTCTTGGTGGTCTTTTCTGACTTGAACAATTCTATGTTTCTTTGATTCTAAATGAGGAATTTCCAAACATTATGAAAAGGTTTTCACATGGCAGGGAGTATTTTTCAGGAGGAATCATTGTGAGATAGTAAAAACAATTGAGATCTTAGTGTTTGCAATAACTTTACAGTCTCCTGGCAGTACATCCCAGCAGTGCTTGGCACAGGGAGGTACTGCAGGCATTGGCCTATCCTGGAGCAGCCTGTCAGGGAGGGTAAGTGAAGGAGAAGAGCCATGAGGTTAAGATTGTAAAGAGCACACTGTACCATTTCTGCAATTCATAGTGTTGTAAACGATGTTCTATTTTTCCAATTTATACAAAATTTGGCTGTAAGTAATTTAGCATAATTGAGGTTCGTATAAAGCATAAGCAAAACCGACCGGGGAGGAGCCCCCCCTCTGACCGGGGATACAGGGAGTGGCTCACCATTCCCCACGTACTAAAGCATCAAGGCTAACAATCCCACCTATATACTATATGCTACAGAAGTTTCTAGAAAACTCCTCCTAGTTTCTATTCCTAAAATCTATGTCACTATGTTGTACGGCACATGCTCTACTAATGGGTTAGGGGGTCTCTCATCCTTTTGAGGGTCTTATTTCCAATGAATGCTCGTCTTCCTCAATGACCAAGGTGTGACCTGCAGGTAGCGCAGGCGCACTATGTGACTGAGCAGATGTTTTCCATAACAAGGCTTTAATTGGGTCCCATGCCTGGAATCATCCCATTTTGGCCCATTTCAAGGTCGAAACTTTCTATTTCTAGATGCTGCTTGTCAGACCTACATCTTTCTACTATTCCCTTCCAACATTCCTCTTCGAGTCTCAACATCTGGAAGATGTCCTTTGCCCTGTCTCACCCATCTCCCCCCTCACTCTGTAACAATTGTCTTCTATTGATCTAAATACAATTTTGCTAATATAGTTACAATTATTAGCACTAATCACATTTATCACAATAGTATGCAAAATTATTTCAGATTGTTTTCAGATGCAAGCCAAGATGGAATATATATGATAACCAAACAAATACATTATATAATCATTCAGGAAAAGCTCTTTGGGTTTCACCCCAGTCCCCCTGCACTGGCACATTTGTTTCATTCCCAAGAATTAGGAGGGGGTTTCGGCATGCAGATGCCAGTTTGGCATCACAGTTGTAGTGATGTATCGGGTGCAGCTCTGAACTGCAGAACTATTGTCCAATTAAGCTCACAAATCTAGTTTTATATGTGAAACTATTAATTCAACTGTGCATTTTTCTTGACCACTACAAGGCCAAATTCCAGTATTTAGTGGGACTAAGGGCAACATCCCATCATATTATGTCTAGCAGGTGCAGGTGAGGGCTACTGAAGCCTGCAGCTATGCTGAAAACTGCACATTATATACCAAAGAAAGAATGAGCAACATTCTTAAAAGGAAAGTGCAACACAGAAGAAGCCTCAAAATAAAGCAAGGTCCTGTTCTTGCCCATAGATTTTCCCAGATAAATAATTGCATATTATAAACAATGATTATGTCTAATATTATAAATAATAGCCTAGGCAGGCAAGGGTCTGCTAAGAAACTTCTGCAGGTAAACTGCGGAGCAGCTGCAGGCAACACAGTTGTCTGGTGTAAGGTTTGCTCCTCAGCTACACTCCAAGGCATCAGGTGGCCTCCTCTCAGATTGATGTCCTGTCTTGGTGCTTTTCCAATGAAAACAAAGTAGGATCTTAAAGTGATTTTTGTGTTGGAACTGTGAGGGTCATCTAGTCCAACCTGCTTGCCATTAACCTGCCAGGGACTTCTTCAAGTAGATCAGGTTGCTCAGAGCCCCATTCAACCTGACCTTGAGTGGGGCACCTAGCAACTCTCTGTGCAGCCTATACCAGTGTTTCACTCCCCTTCTCATAAACAATTTCTTCCTTAGACCCAATTTGAATTGACTGTCTTCTAGTTTGAAACCATTTTGCCTGTTCATATTGCAACATGCCCTGCTAAAAGCTGTCTCCTCATTTTTCTTAGAATCCCCCATGACGTCTCAAAGGGTGGGAGTAAGCTCTCCCCAGAGCCTGCTCTTCTGCAGGCTGAACAAGCTCTCTTGGCCTTTCCGCAGACGAGAGCTGCTCTATCCTTGGATCTTTTCTACATTCCTGTCTTGTTCTTTCAGAGTCCATTCAGTTTTACCTTGTGGTAAAAATACCGAAGTAGAATGATGTTGGGCAGGAGGCTGGAAATGGTGGTGGAGTGTCTTGGGGTGGTTATCTATCCCCATGATTGTCTGCTCTATGCCCAGAAATGGCTGCTGTGGCTTTAAGGTGGGCCCAGGGCAGGGGGGAGCCTTGGGCCTCTTGCACTGGCTTTTTCAAAGCCTTGCTCCCCAAACATCCATGGTGCTGGGTGGACTGGACTCTGTTGCTCGGCTTTTTGTTAGCTTAGGCAAAACAATTTTTTCCCGTTCCCTGGCCTTGGAGACTGTGACAATCATCCTTCGGTGGCCTTTGTTTTTTTCCTGAACTGTTTGGTTTGTTTGGTCTGATGCCAAAGAAGACTGTTGATGGGATAAGCAGGGGACTGGTGGGGAGCTGAGCAGCCACTCCATCCCAGCCCCAGACCTCAGAAAAGCTGACCCGGTGAAAGAGAGGACCCTAAAACCATCAGCTTCATCTGCTGTGAAGAGAAGACCAACAACAGAGATTCAGCAGGTTTCCCATCTGATTTTTTCCTGAACTGATGCGTGAAACTTTTGGTTATTTTTCTTCCCAGAGACAAAAGCCGTTGCCATTTTTTTTCCCCCTCCTCTCTGCCATGTGGTCAGCCATTGTTTTTTTTTCTTTCCCTGGCATTTTGTGGTTGTTTTTTTTGTTTCAGTGCAGATATGTGTGTGTTTGGAGGAGGGGGGATGGAGTGGGGTGGGTAAAGTTCTGACAATTCAATATCTAGCATTTGCTCATTTTTTTCCCATGCCGTGTTGGCTCTCTCAATAAATGGTTGGGTTTTCTCACTTTCATCCACTAGTGTTCATTTTTTCATTGGCAGAGAGGGATTGTTGGAGCCTCATTTTTTGTTAGAGGAAGCATTAATTCCAGAGTGTTCCCCTAAACTTGTCTCTAAACTGAGACACGAAGGAAGCCTCTGAAACCAGTCTCAGACAAGTGGTCAGAGAATTGGCTGTGGGAAGAAGGGGGCTGTGTGGGACTCACTGTGAACTTCAGAGAGGATGTAGCTTATCTCTCCTGCTCCACTCTTAGAGCTTTCTGCCACCAAGCCCTGATTGTAGAAGTTTCTGACACTGAAGCAGGGACAACTGAGTGAGATGTTCTCGCCAGCCATTCAGGCACAGGGCGGGGCTTCCTCCGGTCATCAGAGGCGCAATTAAAAGAAGGCTCTAGGGAGCACAGCCAACAGGACCAGGCAAACAGGAGGGTGTGGCATGACTCTGAGGGCGTGGCATGGCAGTCTGCGCGGCAGTTTGCGCAGGCAGGATTGCAGGTATCCTGCTGCTAGTGGCGTTTTTATTTTATTTAGCTTGATTTTGGTTGTTGGTGGCTTTGTTTTCTTCAGCAATGGTCGCTAAATGATCAAAAGCTATAGCTAGCAAAAGTGTACCAACCCAAACAGAATGCTCCTTCGGGACGCATCTGTCCAGACCCCTTCCTGTAATGGTGTGTTTGAGCCTGTCAGTAGCACCAGGGGATGGTGAAAAGATGTGTGCGTGCCTGCAGTGCAAACAGGTCAATGATCTCTGGTGGCTGAGCTTAGGGAGGAAGTAGAAAGACTAAGGAGTATTAGGGGAAGTGAAACAGACTGGTGGAGTTTCACCCTTCCATCTCTGAGAGAAGTCAGAGGACTCCCGTGCCTCCTACCATCAGGCAGTAGGAGGAGACCTAGTTGATGAAGGGGAGTGGAAATGGGTCCCTACTCAGGAAGGTAATAAAAATTCTTCCCAACCCCCATCACCTACCCAGATGCCACTTCAGAATAGGTGTGAGGCCCTGGATCCAGAGGGTCAGCCAGATGACATAGAAGAAAATAATCTGCCTGGAGAGCCTCCCAATTACACTTCATCTATCAGACATCACTGCCTCTAGCATTCAAAAGAAAAGAAGAATAGTCGTAGTAGGTGACTCCCTTCTGACGGGAACAAAGGGCCCTGTATGTCAACCAGACCCATCCCACAGGAAGGTCTGCTGCCTCCCTGGGGCCTGGGTAAGGCATGTTACCAGAAGACTCCCTGGGCTGATTCAGGGAGCCCTCTGATTATCACCCACTGCTGATACTACAGGCTGGCAGTGATGAGATTGAAAAGAGCATCAGGGCAGTTAAAAGAGACTTCAGGCTCTGGGTCAAGTGGTTGATGGGGCAGGAGCACAGGTGGTGTTCTGCTCAATCCCTTCAGTGGTGGCAACAAATGATGAAAGGAACAGGAGAACCCACATTACCAGCAAGTGACTTGAAGGCTGGTGTCATCAGCAGAATTTTGGGTTCTTTGATTACGAGGCAACTTTTGTGGCACCTGGCCTGCTAGAGCCAGATAGGCTCCACCTATTTGTTAAGGGGAAAAAGATTCTAGCCCATTAATTGGCACAATTCATAAAGAAGGCTTTAAACTAAATGTGAAGGGGGAAGGGGATGCAACTAGGCTCTCCAGAGACAAGCTCAAGGGTGGTAAGCCAGAGTTGGGTAAAATCAGCAGGCCAGTTGAAGTGCATGTACACTAATGCA
>VWZS01007191.1:0-10280 GCA_013397075.1 Rhabdornis inornatus
CCCTTATTAAACTTTAAAAAAAATTCCAAATCGCAAATCTCGTTTTTCACAGAAGCCAATTTAGTTTTGTTATGCTGCAACAATGGTTGTCAGAGGCATGGGGGGGGAGGGGGTTGCACATGTGCCCTATGCAGGAGGAAACCAGAAGCTTTGTCTCTGGGAGGACTTTGCCTGGCAACACCTCACACAGGACAGTCAATAGGAGACACGGAACTGCCCTGAGGGGCTTCTCCAATCAGATAGTGAAAGGTTGGACTGGGCCAATGGTCTCCTATCAGCAGGCAGGCTTTGGGAGGAGCAAGTGGATAAAAAGTAATTGCTGCACGGCCCCGGGGGCTTTTGAAAACTTGCTTTTAGAGTGTGGGCTTTGGCTTGGGGCTTTTTTGAGACTGCTTTTGCTTTTGAGGCTTGGTGTTTCGAGGGGCTTTGTGAGACTTGCTTTTCGAAACTCGCTTTTGAGTTGGGGCTTTTTGAGTCTTACGCCTTCTGCCCTGGACCCAACTTACCTCTTGGCTGTCCTGTGCTCGCTGGCTCTTGCTCCCCCTCGCATCTGTCCTGCCTCCCTGTGTCCCTGACCAACACTCTGCCTACTTCATCTCTGTGTCCCTGCCTGAGCCACCTCTGTCCAACCCTGTGCGCCTCCAAGCCTGGCCACAACCATGATCTTCACTGCAACCCTGTCCGGGCCTCTGGACCTCCTGTCTGAGTGCCCCCTCACCTCATGTCCGGTCGCCTGCCACAGGTGCTGTTCACAGGCAAGCAGCATGCACAGCCACCACCTGGACATCGACAGCACTCCCCAACCTCCAGTGGTAACATCCTCTTTTTCTCTCTTCCCCCTCTCTCACTCTCACTCTCCCTTGCTCTCACTCTCTCTCGCTCTCCCCACTTTACCCCTCCCCCATTGCTTTACCATTTTTTCTTCCTCTTGCTCTGTCTTTTCTAGCGCTCCTTAGTAGGGTAACTCTTTATTTTGCTCTTTCATTACCAATAAACAGTTCTCAGACACACTGTTTGTCTCGTTTGACTTAATTTCTTTCCTGACAATCTATTTTTAAAAAACCTCTTCGCAGTTCCCACAGTGGAACACAACAGGATTTTAGTGAACCAGTTAACATTTTAGGGATATATGCAGTTTAGCATCAGAGATTAAAGTCTTCCACACATGAACAAGTATGACTTACTTATAATCTCCACAATTTAGAATTGAACTCCTCTCTCCTAATGTCCTTAATAAAATTGTTTCAGCATTACACACTGGAAAGCTTAGAAAACCAAGACGTATGGTGTTTTTTCATCTTCCTAAAATTAATGAAATCTTTATCAATATACCTGGTTATTGATGTTAAAACAAACTCAATCACTAATACACGGGGATTCGAACCTCAGATTAATCCATTCAATTCGATTCATTAACTCAGACTCTTGGTTCTGTCTTCTCACTTGCTTAGCAAGAACATCAACTTCTGAACTTCAAGTCCTAATAAATCTAATTTTAACAATGCATATTATTGCTTCAGCTTTCTTTTTTGCTCTTTTAAACTTATAACTTCCAGATTTATAGCATTCCTGAAATTCTGCCAGTTGCAGCAGGACTCACACATGCAGGTCTGTGAGGTTTTGTCTGCCACCTCCCAGCACCTTTTTCCCACATATCCTTTTGACTTCCTCTCTTAGATTACTTCCCAGTCCCACCTGCCCAGAGGGCATCTGCCCTTGGGGTTGGAGACAATTCAAGTCTCCCAGAAGCTTAACTTTTCATTTCCTACAAAAGCCACCAGTAGCCAAGACAACAGTCAGGGCTGCAACCTAGGCTTTAAAAATGCTTCTCTGCATCATTAGAACAATGTGATTGCTGAAAACTATTGCAGTATATGTTGTTGTTGGGGTGGAAACAGGTAAGGAAGGAGGAAGGGCCTTTGCAGGGGTTTCACAGAGATGTTTATTTCAGCCACATGCGTGGACAGTCCATGGTGAGGGGCAAAAGGCCAAGACTTGGTCTGAGGGTCCAGGTTAAATACATGGCATGAGCAGGGCGGGGAAAGAATTATCTGAGACAAATTACCCGGGGACATGGGGGCAGCACAGGGGTGGGGTTAGGGCATGACGGCCAACAGGGGAACAGGGTGGGAGTGACCAAAAGGCTGAGGGACAGGGAGGGGACACGGGCTGACCCAGGGAGCAGAACAGAGGATAGCTGAGAAAAGCCCCGTGTCTCCCTAAGTGGGGAATGCCTTTCAGAGTCTCCACAGGAGACCCCTGGTTATGCCAAGAATTTTAAGTTTTGAAATGTCATGACTAGCAACAAAAACACAACCAAGAAACAAACAAAAAAGATACAAGCACCTCTTGCAGTTTTAACTGTCTTAAGTCTTAAATCTGAGGTAATGGAATCATCAACATTTTCTATTTGGCATATGATCCAGAATGCCATTCACATTTTCCCTCTCCCAGACACTGGAAATAATAATCCCACTCTGACTAGGCACAAAGTAAAAAATAGCTGAGAGGAAATGAGATTTTCTGACATGTCAGAAGAGTTTAAAGTTATAAAAAGTTCCCCAAGTCTGGAACCTCTGTGCAAAGAACAAGGCATGTTTCAGGGGACCTGCCTAAGGTGAGCAGGGGGGCTGAGAATAGGGTGAAAATAAACCTCCTCCTTCCCTCACTTATTTTTGAAGCAGGATAGAAAAATTACAAGTTTAAAACTGGTACTTCCTACTTCTATTACTTCAAACTCAGTCATATTATCAGGAGGGCACTGAAATGAAAGCAGAGCTGGTGGCTTAAATGGAGGAAAAACATTCAAAAGATAAAGCAAAGGCCAACCTGAAGAGGTTAAGTTACTTCTTTAGCTGGCTGATTAAACCTTACTGGAGTTGTCCCAAGTAATCAGTTCCTCAGAAAAGTATGTTTGAACAAACCATGCTTGGTGTTTAATGTGAAGGTGAAAGTTTAGGGTGCAAGAAAAGGACCAAACCAGCTGCTTTTGCAGGTATAATCCAACCCTGGAGTCCCCCAATGCTTTGACCTGCAACTGAGGCAAATGGACTGCCAGGATAGGTGGGGGCACACCAGTATCAGTAACACATGGATTACATGCATGAAAATTTGACAATCATCCCTTGAAAATCACAAAATACTCAATTATGCTTATATTCTGGATTCTCCGTATGCAAACATGAAGACGAAGAAAATTGAAAAGTTTAGTAGTAACAGAGGCACATTCTATAAAATTAGTTTACTGAAACAACAGAACCAAATGATAAAACTACCTGAAAATCTCAAGATATTTAAAGAAGGAAAAAAAAACACCTCAAAAGACAGCACACCAGTACACATCTACAAAATAGTAGAATCAACAAGAAGCAGCATAGACTCCAAGAATTAGTCCAGTCAAATAACATTTTATTTAATAGTATTATAAAACTAAAAGCTGAGAGGAAAGAAGCAACTATCATTTATAGCTGAGTAGTCTCAAGAAGACATGCTTAAAAATTAATTCAAGTTGATAGGAAGGAAAAGGCACTACAGACTGAAAGATACATGGAAAACTACAAATAAAGGGTAGAATTTTTTACAATCCTAATTAATCAGCTAAAAGAAAAGTAAAGTAATGGAACTAAATGCAAAATTACTAGGCACTGCAAGGTTAGTCAGAGAAGGGTGAAAGACTTAACAACAGAAACATTGCCTGAAATCAAACAAAGCTGCCACTGGAAAGATGCAGAAATGCTACTTCTCTGAAATAAACAAGAACTTTACCAGAATCTACATTATCTCAGTACAGAGTAGACAACAATTATTTGTGACTTTGCAGTGTTGCTTAAAGATGAAAATAAGCTGATTAAATTCAGGCTGTGTCTGCACAGGCACTGAAGAACACTGAAAAGAGAGACTGTCACATTGCCTCAGTATAGACAAAGCAAGTCTTGCTTGTAATTCTCATTCCTATTTTCAGGATCACAACAGCAGTGTAAAAGGGCCTCCAGAATAAGAACCCAGGAGAACTTGTAGGAAACATTTCCAAGACCTCACTTCAGTTTGACACTGCTCTGCAAGACAGCCATTACCCTGGACCACTTGCTAATGCTTCAAAGATTTTGTGGCTTCTTAGTGTACTAATATTTTGGGGGGGGCTGTCAAATAAGGAAAACATAGGAAACACTTGGGGCTCCCAGGAAAGCGTCATGATTATATCAGCCATCAGGCACCAGGAAAGTCTCAAGAGGAAAAGCTGTAGAAATCACAACACATCTTTTCTGCCTCAATCATTTCAAATGCTGCAAGAAAGGACAATATATTCTCATATTTCTGAGAAACTTGTTAAGGACACTCTGGTTCCTTTTATATCTGGGGGTATTGGTTGACAGCCAACTGAACATGAGACAGCAGTGTGCCCAGGTGGCCAAGAAGGCAAATGGCATCCTGGTCTGGATCAGGAATAGTGTGGCCAGCTGGACAAGGGAAGTAATTCTTCCCCTGTACTCAGCACTGGTGAGGCCACACCTCAAGTGCTGTATCCAGTTATGTGCCCCTTAATAGAGGAAAGATGTTGAGATGCTTGAACACATCCAGAGGAGGGCAACAAGGCTGGTGAAGGGCTTGGAACACAAGCCTTATGAAGAACGGCTGAGAGAGCTGGGGTTGTTCAGCCTGGAGAAAAGGAGACTCAGGGGTGACCTTATCACTCTCTACAGCTACCTGAAAGGTGGTTGTAGCCAGGTGGAGGTCAGTCTCTTCTCCCAGGCAACCACTGACAGAACGAGAGGACATAGTCTTAAGCTGTGCCAGGGGAAGTTTAGGTTAGACATCAGGAGAAAATTCTTCACTGAAAGAGTGCTTGGGCAGTGGAATCATCTGCCCAGGGAGCTGGTGGAGTCACCAAACCTGGATGTGTTTAAAGAAAGACTGGATGTGGCACTCAGTGCCATGGTTTAGTTGATGAGAAGGTGTTAGGTCATAGGTTGGACTTGATGATCTCAAAAGTCTTTTCCAACCTAGCCCATTCTGTGATTCTGTGATCTTTAATTTGAACAATTTTTAAGAAGAGGTGGAGTGAGACACAGAAAGAAGACAACTGGGAGACACAACAGGAAGGAAGGGCATGGGGGAGTAAGAACAAGAAAGAACCAATTAAAGTAAAAAAAGAAACTCAAGGACTTGTTTGAGCTCAGACCCCATCTATCAAACACCACTGCACTACTATTCATGGCATAACTGAATTATGTGTTACTTAAGATTTAGACTTTTTCTGCATTGACAACCATGGTTTTGGAGCATTTTTAGAGTTGCCTTGAGAATTTATGATGCACTCAGTAGTTTGAATCTGCAAGATGAAAAGGGGACCAAAAGGGGACTTAATGTCTCAAGGCAGATCTGCTTTTCTGGGGGATAAACAGTTTCTAGTTTACAATGTCGTGTTCAGACTTGCAGATAAGTCCTTTCAGAAACAAAGAAAGTCTGGGCTACCACCTTTTTCATGGCTGTAGCACTGCCAAGAGCAATTCTTCTCCCTGTCATGAGCACCTCAGAATAAAGAAGCTTGCATAGAAAAATGCAAACAAATTTCACAAAAATTTATTACACCTAACTAATTTTAACAGAAAGCTATGCTGCCTAAGAGTAGAAGGAGATTTAAGTGTTCTTTACCACTACTGTGTCATTGCTAGAGTCCTGTTAATCTGTACAATGGGAAACCATTTAGCTCAGGCACACAAGTCTGCAGCTCAGTATCCAGATTTCTATGTTAGAGAATGTACCAAATGAATGAATGCACCCCACCATCCATATACATCTCCACTCAACAAAGTTCTGAGTTCCTGTCTAACTTAAAAATACATGTCTTGGCTGAGACATCTATCCAGGTGAGCTTCCCAGTCGAATACCTTCAAGTTACGAAGCTGAAAGGAAACAGCAGAGATTTTCCGTCTGATACACTGCACATGGAATTTTCCAGAGTGACATCCTGTTTGCATTAAAATCACATCTTGTAGAAAAATAGGCCAATTAGTTTCTAAAATAACCAGTGTCAGAAAATCCTCTATAGTGAAGAGCAAGTGGTCTCAAATCTTGATTATTCATCCAGGAGGAAAAAAGCCAGGTCTTATTTGCTGAACAGCTAAATACCTGTTCCCTTAGATAAAGATACAGACTATCACCAACTCACTCTTCAAATTCTCCTTTATTTATGCAATTCTGAGCTGCTGGAGCCTTTTAAGGCAACCCTTGCCAGCTCTCCAGACAACCCTCCTGACTCTGCTCAGCTTTCTCTGGTTTCCAGCTTCCCATTGAACCAGCAGGGGACAGGGCAGGATAAAGGTCACTGGAGTGGGTGACTCAAAGGGCAACAAAGCTTCCATGCCTGTCCTAGATGCTGTACATGCAGCCATGGACCACACTGGCTCATCCTTCCCTCATTTCATATTTAATCCTAATACAAGGCATGTTATATGAAGTTTACCGAGCAACTGAGATTACACTGAACCGACAATCCCATCTGCCCATTATTTATCACTCCAATTTCCCTCCTCCAGGTCAGAAAGTAACAGTGGTTATTTGTGCCATCTGAAAATTTATATTGCTAATATCCTACTAGGATGCTATTTCTTCCTCAAACTACTGATTTAACATCAAAATAGCACGGAGACAAAGCACAAGTTCTGTGAAATATGCAAGGAAAACTGCTCTAAACTTACTGGTGAATGATGACTGTATTTAATCACAACCTCTGCAGTCCCACTGCTTAGCTGATTTTTACTGCATTTGGTATTGGATTGTTAAATTCTTAACTCATGACAGCTGAGATTGCATCCCACAGAAAAGTATCAACTGTATCAACATTATTAGATTTGTCATCTGTGATCTCATCAGTTTTACAAGATGTGTTTTCTGCACCTGTACAAGATCAATTACTTTTTGATCTTGATTTAATCATTCAAAACCTGTATCAGTATTTCACACCATAACCAAGATCAGAGTAGATCAAGTCAACAGCCACCTTTCAGCTGTATTCAAAACAGGAACATTTAGCCTTTTGCGTTTCTCCCACATTTCAATATACACTAAACAAAATAAAATTCAAATCGATTCAAGCCAAAAGTACCTTGTCCCCCTCTCACATAATGCAAACCACCAGTTTACAAAAGACTACATGTTACCTGGTATCCTTGTATGTAGTCATATTGTGAATGATAGAGGTAAGCACTCTGTGAAATTCCGGTGAGCAGCTCATCTGCATTAGCTTCTTCAGCCCATTCTGATGTATGTGAAGTGATGTGGCTAGAAACCAGACACTACCCAAAGGCAGAAAGTCAGTATTGAGTTGGCTCAGAGTAGCTTATCCATGGACCCACAATACTGGTACTGCCACAATGGAAAGAAATTAATTACCACCTTATGTGACATGACCACATCACATGGCTGTTTCCCAGATACAGTTCTACACACAACTGCCAAACCCTGTGATTGCTATCAATAATACAGCAAGTTGTATTCTTGGTGGCACCTTTCTGTAAACTTAAAAAATTCTATATTATATTCAGTGTTGATAACTTAGAGTTATTTCTTATACTGTTTCTTTCTTCATCAGTTTCTGCTCCTAATAAAGCATCTAATAAACACCCTTACTATTCATTTTCCCTTGCTGTTTTGGATATTTTTGTGCTTTATATTAGATACAGATGTAACAATGCATTTCTTTTACAGACAGATTTATTATTGACTGTGAGTTTCAGAATATACAGCAAGATACCCCTGGCAGTTTCAAAATACCATTTATTCTTTTCCATTTAGACACCATCTTCCTACCTGCTCAGCTAATAATCTTGTCAGCTTTTAGAATGGGCCTTCTAAGGCACTAGAAGCATAACTGGTTGCATTTTATTCTATCCGCATCACACACACTATAAAGTTACAATCATTGTATTTAACTTAGCCTCAATTTTCAATTCCATGTTTCATTTTTAACTTGCCAGGGCAAAATTTAATGTACATTTTGCCCTTGTAAGAAATAGGAAAAAAATTTGAAGCTCAAAACATGCTGTAAGTTTTTTTATTTTAAGAAGGCTCTTGCCTTGCACAAGGAAAACTATAATGGGGCTCTGGGGAAGCCAGGCAATGCAATCTCTGCCTCCCACGCAACGATCAGTCCTCCAAAGCAGCCAATTCCACAAATAACAGTCTTTTGGCTTCTTGGGCATCCTGCAACAAGGTGAAAGAAAATAGCCTCAAGACTGCTACTGAAAGGGTATCAGCCTCTCTGGAGTGATTCAAGCCAATGATTTATTTCTGATCAGAGCCTCTGAAGTGGCAATGCCTTTCCTGACAGTGGTACTCACAATCTTCTCTCACATTTGAACTCTGCCAAATAGGTCAGACAGAGAGGTTTTAATATTCCAGCCATGACAATTCTACCACAAGGTTTCAGTAATGCAGCTATGCTCAGAAATAAGCTAATCTAGGCCCTCCTGCCTATTTTTCCAGGTTCTTAACACTGACATGGAGATAATTACAAATTTTCTACTCTCTAGATCCTTTTGTCTCAACTAATTTTGTTCATTACATCTTAATTTTGCACTAAATGAACACTTATTTGTTCCCTGCTTCACCATTTCTTCCCATGCAGTTTTGATACTCTCCAGTTTTTTTCTTTTCTAAGCCACAAAAGTTTGCTTCCTGGTAAAGGTCAGAGACCAAAGTCACCATCCTCTTCCCTGCGATAACTTGTGACCACAGCATTAAACGTCCTCTGAAGACCAACATTCTCTTTTGCAATAAGCAATTTCCAGATGTTTCCTACCTACATTGCTGAAACATCTCATACATTTAGAGATTTTCCTTAACATCCAGCACATCTCCTCAGTCGCTGTCCTCAAGAACAAAAGGGAAATCACCAGCCTCACTAATATATGTATCTTTGAGCTGCATGAAAGACTTTTCACATATTTACACCCTGTTCTTGGTTTAGGACAAATTTGGGAGGAAACCTCTGAATGGGGTCCCTCTAGGAAACAGATACAAACAGTCCCTCCCCCAACTGGTTTTGGGAAAAATATTTCCTTGGAGAGAAGTGGGAAAAAAACTGTTTATTTAACAGGCAAAGCACTCCCAAGCACAAAAATGAATAATATTAAACAGTAAAACCTCTCGCCGCTCCAAAGAGATGACAAATTCAGAAGAGTCCCTTCCGTGGGTTGCAGCCTGGCTCACTCAGTCTGTTCTCAGTCCCTCCAATGCTGGGAAATGCCGTGGCCTGGGTCAGACCTGGTGGGCCACAGGTGTGAACTCCCGGTGGTCTTCTGGGTTTTCAGTCCAGAGCAGATACGAACAACTCCAAGAAAACAGAAAGAAAAACCACAGTCCAGAGAATTTCTTTGCCTCAGCTAGACAGAAAAACTAACCAAAAGCAAAGGAGAGCTGTCTCCTGCTGTCTACTGCAGACAACACAGTCTGTTGTGAAGGATGCAGGAGAGCAAGTGCAAGTGCAGTCTCTGATAACAAACTCTGCACCTCCTCTCTCCCCCTGCACTCCTGGAACCAGTCTTAAAGCTGCAGAACTCAATATTTCAACACCAACAGAACAGACGATTTGGGGATACAAGCATCATAAAGTCACCCCAAGACATTCCACCCCTTATCCCCATATTGTCAGCTTACTACCATATCTAATATATATTCTAATTCTATAAACACATACATCATACATGTATATATATATATATAGGATACAGCTATATACAGACAATGCCAGTGACATCCAATAGTAATATTTACATATGGTTCTCACCCAACAATCAGATCTCCCTGACATACACATCGTGTTGTCCCATCTTTCTGCATTATGCACCATATACAACCAGGTGGATAGCCTGAGCAAAGACAATCCCATTAATGGGTTTGTCTGTATTTGAGGCAGAATTGATCCAAACTGTCTTCCCTAACAAACCTGGCATGCATCACTGGGACTTTATCTCCATCTACTTTACGCAAGGACTCAGACTGGGCAGGGCCTGCTGTGTTGGTGGAACCTTGGGTGTTAACTAACCAGGGGCCTTTGCTGGATCCTGCTCCCAATTCTTAAAAGATCCCCCACCCAATGCATTCAAGGTGGTTTTTAACAGTCCATTGTACCTCTCCACTTTGCCTGCAGCTGATGCATGGTAGGGGATACGGTACACCCACTTAATGCTGTGTTCCCTAGCCCAGGTGTTGATAAGGCTGTTCTTGAAATGAGTCCCGTTGTCTGACTCAATTCTCTCAGGGGTACCATGCCTCCAAAG
>VWZS01007191.1:10389-25631 GCA_013397075.1 Rhabdornis inornatus
AGTGTAAAGGTAGAGCTTTGGCCACTTCTCTCTCTCAGCAATGTCAGCTATGGGCCAGGTGAACAGCTTTGAGTTCAGCAAGTTGACTTGATCCACTTCTCCTTCAGTAGCTTGTGCACACTGTCATGTGGGGCGCCATACAGCTGCTTTCCACTTCATCCGCACAATGCAACAGGAACCATCAGTGAAAAGAGCATAGCATGTTTCATCTGCTGGTAGTTGGTTGTATGATGGGGCTTCTTCAGCACATGCCACTTGTTCTTGTTCCTCTTTGTCAGTGAGACCGAAGTTTTCACCTTCAGGCCAATTTGTAATTATTTCCAAAATCCCAGAGCAATTCAATTTTCCAATATGGATGCACTGTGTGATAAGGGCAATCCATTTGCTCCATGTAGCGTCAGTGGCGTGGTGGGTAGAGGGAACCTTTGCTTTGAACATCCACTCCAGCACCGGTAGTCAGTGTGCCAAGAGGAGTTGTGCTTCTGTGCCAATCACCTCTGAGGCAGCTTGAACTCCTTCATAGGCAGCTAAGATTTCCTTCTCTGTGGGAGTGTAGTTGGCTTTGGCCGCTCTTTAACTTCAACTCCAAAATCCCAATGGCCGACTTCAAGTCTCACCAGGCACCTTCTGTCAAAGGCTCCAGGACAGACAATGGCTCCCAGCAGTAGAGTAGAGCACCTCTGATTCTGTCCTGACTGGGCCAAGGGCTATAGCGTGAGTGATTTCCTGCTTGATCTGCGTGAAGGCTTGTTGCTGTTCAGGTCCTCAGTGGAAAATGTTCTTGTGGGTTACCAGGTAGAGAGGGCTCACAATCTGGCTGTACTCAGGAATGTGCATTCTCCAAAAACCTATGGCACCTAAGAAAGCTTGTGTTTCCTACTTGCTGGTTGGTGGAGACATTGCAGTGATCTTATTGATACCTCAGTGGGGATCTGACACTGCCCATCTTGCCACTTTACTCCTAGGAACTGAATCTCTTGGGCAGATCCTTTGACTTTGCTTTTCTTGATGGCAATACCAGCTTTCAGGAGAATCTGGATGATCTCTCCTTTCTCAGCCACTTCCATTGCCGTGTTCCCCCATACAATGATATCATCGATGTACGGCAAATGTTCTGGAGCTTCACCTTTTTCCAGTGCAGCCTGGATCAGTCCATGGCAGATGGTAGGGCTGTGTTTCCACCCCTGGGGCAGTCAGTTCCAGGTGTACTGCACTCCCCTCCAGGTGAAAGCAAACTGAGGTCTGCACTCTGCTGCCAGAGGAACGGAGAAAAATGCATTGCAATGTCAGTGGTGGCATACCACTTAGCTGCCTTGGACTCCAGCTCGTACTGGCGTTCCAGCATGTCCAGCATGCGCTCAGTGGTGGAGTAACTTCATTCAAGGCCCGATAGTCCACAGTCAATCTCCATTCTCCGTCAGACTTGCACAAAGGCCAGATGGGACTGTTGAAGGATGAAGTGGGTTTTGCTGACCACCCCCTCGCTGTCCAGCTCACGGATCGTCTTGTGGAGAGGGATCACGCCATCTTGATTCTTCCGGTATTGCCGGCGGTGCACCGTCTAGGTGGCAGTTGACGCCTGTTGCTCTTCCACCTTCAGGAGTCCTACTACTGATGGGTTCTCTGACAGTCCAGGAGAGGTGTTCAATCTCGTAATGCCCTCTGCCTCTACAGCAGCTATTCCAAAAGCCCACCTGAGTCCCTTTGGATTTTTGAATACCCATTTCAGAAGAAGCCTATGCCCAAAATGTGTGGGGCCTCTGGGCCTGTCACAATAGGGTGTTTCTTCCACTCATTTCCAGTCAGGCTCACCTCAGCTTCCACCAGAGTAAAATCCTGTGATTGCCCTGTCACGCCAGCAGTAGAAACAGATTCTGTCCCCACATGTCTTGATGGGATTAGTGTGTGTGGAGGCCGAAACCCTAAACAGTGAAAGAGTCTGCCTCTCTCCCCTGGAGGGAATGCACTTAGGCACTCCCTCTCATAATGGTTACAATAAAGTTACTCCCAGCATGCCTCCCTCTTTCATGTAAATTGCCTGTACCCCATTGGCCCTTCCCCCTTTGTACTGCCCCTGAGCCCTCAGATGATTGGTTAGATGCTCTACCCTGCCTCCTGCTTTTCCTATATCAACCCTGCTCCCTCAGACCCCCTTGAGCCAGTTCGTCCCCAGACCCCTTCAAGGAAGGAAGAATAAATCTTCACCTTGGACCACCACACACAGTTCCCGTCTCTTCCTCCTGTGTCAACTGAAGCGGAGAGCTCCTAAAGAAGCTGAAATCATTCTCCGCCTGGGAGCGAGCGCGGAGGACATGCCTGTGCCTTGAGGACATCCTCCCTAGGACGCTTCTCCAGAAGGTCGCAGCACTCCACCACTGCCCCAGGGCCCGCCGCAACAAGTGTGCACTCTGAGCCAGTGTCGACCGAGGCCTCATATTCTTGTGATTCAGATGTGCCAGGCCAACGAACCCACACAGTCCAAAAAACACAGTTTTCCCCAGCCTCTACCTGGCTAGAGGCAGGGCCTCTCTAAGCCTGGTTATTCTTTTTTCCCTGGGCATGGTCTTGGAGGTTCCTTCAAGGGGATCGGACATGTCATCATCATCATACCTGGGAGTTTGGTTACAGGCTACTGGAGCTGCTTCATTTTTGGTGGAATTTCCTCTCTGCATCTTGCTGTCCTGCAATTCAAGCACCGGTTTTGCCAGAGCAACAGTAGATTTTCCATCCCACTTCTTCATGTTTTCTCCAGAATCACGCAGGAAAAACCACAGCTCAGCTCATGAGATGTGTCTTCTCTCCCCATCTGGGGGACGTCTACATTTGGGGCCAGAACTTTTGATTTGTACAGCCAAGATTTGGAGAAAGCCCTCTTTCGTCTCCTCCCTGAGTTTCTTGTGATTCTCCTCTATCTTATCTTCTAATTTCTGCAGACATGTTTCCACAGTTGCAATTCTGGCATGTGTTGGGCCATGCACGGCACCTGCACATGCTGGCAGCTTCTTCGCCATATCAAGCACGGTCTCCTCCCTGTCATCCCGCTTCATTATTGTTAAAGCAGAAGCGTATTTTTGTGGCCCAAGTCGTACAAGTTTTCGCCACATCACAGACGCACATGGTACCAAGTCTGGATTCTTAGTTGCTAGGTCATCTGAAAAGACAATCTCTGCCACTGCCATTTCTCTCAAGTGTTGAATCCCTTGTTCTGTGGTCTTCCACTGGGTTTGCTGCATATAGAGATCCTCTGCACAAAGATATATTTGTGCCACACTTCCCAGGACCCATGCTCAGAGACTCTGAGGGTTAGCCCCCCTCTTCATTCCTTGGTGGATAACTAGTTCACATGACAGGGATCCCACATGCCTCACTTCAGTACCATCCAGAATTGTAGCCTCACCTGCAGCATCCCAAAAACGGACTAGCCAACTAATTATAGATTCATCAGGTCATCGAGCGTAATCCTTTCTTAGGCCACAAAGGTCTTTCAGGGATAAGAACTCAATATTGGCTTCTGACTTTGTATCAGGATCCTGCTTTGAGGATCCTTCTCCTGGATCATCATCATCCACTGGCCAATCAGTTTTGCTCATGTGCTTCCTTCCCACAACTGCCAGTGGCTTAGGCTCACTGTCTGGTTTAGCTGCTGGCTTAGGTTCACTGTCTGGTTTAGCTACAACCTGAGTAACTGGGGTGTGAGCTGATTTATCTCCCTGGCCCCTGACCTCTATCTGCTGTCCTACAGTATCTAGCAGTGTGTGATAACTATATGCCAGGGCCCAGCTTATTGCAATGAGCTTTTTCTCATTAGGATCATCATGGCACTTCCCTTCGAGATATTTCCCCACCTCGTCTGGGTTCTGAATTTGTTCACATGAAAATTCCCAGGCTGGGGGATCAGAAAATTCCTTCAGGGTTCAGCCCATTCTCTCCCATTCCCCACACCACTCAGAATTTTCCATGCCTGGGCCCACTCCTGGGTCAGGGGTCTCATCAGCTCCTCTGGACATCTCGGCTCTCATTCTAGAGAGGCTGCAGACTGTATAGAGGAAGCCTACCAGATGAAATACCAGGAAGGTGGTGTCCTTGACATTCAGGGGAAGGATCCTGGGTTTATTGGATTCACACCAACATAACAGACTATTTAGGAATACAAGCTTCATAAAGTCACCCCAAGACACACCCACAAGTGCTCAGACACAAATCTGCCAGGACTAGACTCAACATCCCTGAAAACATTCAAGGTAAGGTTGGACTGGGCTGTGACAACCAGGTCTGGATGAAGATGTCCCTGCTCATCTCAGGGGATTGGATGAGATGGCCTTTGAAGGTCCACTCCAACTCAAACTGTTCTATGATTCTATTATTTCATTTATATCTAGGTTAACCAAGGACAAATGGAGCATTCGCCCAGAACCATCTTCTCGTAGAAGGACACTTTTCAGACTCTGTAAAAGTAGCTCCTGTACTGGGCACCCTGAATCATTACCTGTTTGAGACCAGATGATTTCTTTTGAAGTTATGTCTGATCTTTCATAAAAGTAAGATTTCTGTTAAATGTCAATTCAAGTTTCAAAACGCATCTAACCTTTTCCCAATATAGAAAACGTTTAGGTCTAGGTAACTGAAAACTGTTCCGTCAGTAATTTGCCACAAAGAAAACACAGTTAGGGAGTCCTGGGTGATGCTGCCTCCTCATTAGCATTTCTCTTCAGATCTCCACCATGAAGCCACCCTACAGCTGGGCAAAGGTCATTGAAGTGGCTCTGCAAAGCACAACTTCAAAGCACCTTTATGTAAATTAGTCTTGTTCTTGACCTGCAAAAAAAGCAAATGTAAAAATTCAGCTCTGATAATGAATGTTGAAGTAGAAGACAAATAGGATATAGGGTAGCCAGCATTTTGCCATGGGATCTGCCCCAACCAGAGACACAAAGTAGCCCACATTCTTATTCCAGCACTAACCGTGCTGAGATCAAAGCAGCAGACCTTAATGAGCATACTGGGGAGCTTCAACTTCACATGTCTCACCAGATCTGTGATTCTTTGAAATCTGAAAAGAAAAATGCAGAATTTGACCTTAACAAGTTATAGACAAATGTCTCAAGGTGCTATGGGGTAACTGGCAGGTTTCACCAACCCCAGAGAGAGAATAGAGACCCCAGACATCTCTCTCCCCTCGTATCACGCAAAGTCTACAGGTCCTCAAAGCTGCTACAAGCATTCTAGCTCTGTTCAAAGAGATATATTGTCCAATAGAGGCTTATGGAAACTGAAAAATTGGAAAATGCTGGCTTCTTCCTTGAAGTCTGATTTACCTCACTTGCAGGAAGACACCTATCTAAGGCAATCACATCTTAACACAGAAATAAAAGGTAGCCCCAGCATCATATTGACAAGAAAAAAAAGAAGAGCTAATACCCTAGCTAAGTGTATACTGTACATTCTGACAATGACCTTCCACTATCTAAATCTGCACCCATTCACATTCTGAATTTATAAATAAAATTTACCAGTGTATTCAGGTGACCTTGTTTCTCTTCAACTTACAAGATTTCAGAGAGTGAAAAGCTAATGAATCCTAGAAAGAGAGAAAAACTACAAGCAGTAGCAACGTGGAAATACAACAGCATCTTCTCTCAGAATTGAACATGTATAGGCCTAAAATATGTTAAAGTGCTCTGGTAAAAGTAGCATTCTGTAGACAAGAAAGGAAAACCAAGATGAGAAGAAAGAAAAAAGGATATACAGCATATAAAAAACTATATTGTCATTCTTTACTGCAACACACCAGAAGACTGAAGGAAGAAGATGAACTATATATGTCGGGATGAAGGCACATTTCTGATGTCACCAAGACTACTAAAAAACCAATAATTTCTGCAAAGATGACAGCCAGAAAACAACAAAAACAACAACAAAAAGTCAATATTGGTAATATGCAGGGTGTTGCATTGTGGGGGATTTTAAAGGGAAAAGAGCTTTTTTTCTTTAGGTACCGATAGCAGATTCCACTGAATAAAACATACAGGGACATGAAAATGAAAAAATTAACCCAAGTGCTCAGGTTCAGCTCTTCTCCTTCCATGCTTTGATATGCCGTGAACCACCAGAGACTGGTGATCTCCCCCGTTTCCGGGAATTCAAGGCAGACTTGATGAAAAGCGTGAGCATTCTTAGTAGCTGCCACAGAGACATAATTCTTGGGTTGTTGAACTACAAACAGGACCATCTGGAGATGCTGGGCCTGCTGAGCCGCCTGGCACAAGCTGCTGTGCTGTAAGAGAGCAGGGGGACACCACCAGGCTGGCTCACCAAGGCATCCCACTATCCTAATTAGAAAGCACAATAAAAACTAAATTTCTTGTATGTTACACTGCCACATGTCTCTGTTTGAGACAAGTTAGGAGGAAAAATCCCTAAAGTAACATCTCCTCTGGAAAAAAGGCAGGTTTTGGGAGTCCGTCCCCCACCGGTTCCAAAGGAATTTCTTGGAGGGAAGTGAAAAAAACAGTTTCTTTAACAAGCAGAGTGCTCGCAAGCACGGGGAAAAGAATGAATAATGTTAGATATTAAAACCTTCCTGATGCAGAGAAAGCTGATGGATTTTAGAGTCCTGCTCGGCTTCTCCCGTAATCCGGAGCCAGAATGCAATGTCTCCGGGGCCTCCCCTCCGGGCCCTGGCGCGGGGCTCCCAGCGATGGGCTGGTATTTCGGACCGGGACAAAGCTGAACAGTTCTAGAAGAAGAAGCCACAATCCCGGGAAAACTTCTTGCCTCAGCTAANCCTCCCTAAGACACCATGTGAGTCTTGGGAGGAAGATGTCTTACATTTAAGGAAAACAGGAGCGAAGAGCGAAAATTACATAATTTTTTTCTTTACCTTATTAGTGTTAAAACATTCTACCAGTATGAATAAGTAATGTATATGTGAATCAGGCATCATGATTTCCTATTGCATTAAGCTGACAGTTGGTTGCAGTAATATTCAGAGCATTCATTTATTTTGTACCAAATTTCTATATTGGCCCGGCAAGAGAATATCCAATTTTACCAGGAAGAAAGCTAGCATATTGTTCAGCATAAGAGTAAAATTTATTTTAGTCTCTTTGCATGAACCATATTGGAACAGTCTGAATTTGTATCCTCAGAGCATATAAAAATCCTATATGGATTTCAGATCCTGGCTACAGTGATAGAGACTTAGAGCCTGATCTTCACAAAGCTGTCCTCCACAGGGACTCTTCTTAATTCCAGCTGCAAGATGGAGACATTGTAACACTCAAACACTTACAGAACAAAAACCTTCCAGGGGATAAAAATCAAAAAGTAGATTTTAAAAAATAATGTAGAGGTAGTATTTCAGGTGACTGTTAGCCCCTACACCACTTTTATTATCTAGAACAACATTGTGCAAACTTCTTAGGCCTAAGAGCCATCTAATGTTTTTGACAAGGGCATTAATGTACTTTACCGAAGTTTCATGCTTTGCTGTCTGCTGTTGATGGTATGTGACTCATCAAGCTGAAAAACAATTTTGACCACTGCATAAAGCTGGACATCCTTCACCATTTCAATTAATTAGGATTTAACTGAGCTGACCTCACTTTTGCTGAGCTTTCAGAAATTCACATTACCTAGAGATGACAGAACGAAACTTAAAACCTTTTTCCATCCTCAACTCAAAAGAATGTTTGGGGTTCTTAGGAAAAAAAGTAATCTGTAAGACAGAAAAAACATAAGGTAGACAGAAACTTTTCAAGACACTCCTAGTCCCAGGGAAAGCCAAGAAGCCCTACTCACAGAGGCTGGTTGAAGTGCACCTCACGTTACCATTTATATGATTTCTGTAGAGGCAGCAGTTCAAACAAGGCCCCAAAGTGCCACAAACCTGTAGATGTGCTCAACTTTACTGCCATGGGTAAAATGTGAAATTAAAAGAACAATATTTAGAAATAAAGTTAAGTATTTATTGCAAAATCAAGGGTCTTTGCTGAAGTCAGCCCAAAATTAGGATGTAAGTACTTCCTATTCCTAGGTGATGACTGCTGATTTCCTTAGGCTTCCTTGATGTATGAGTGGATGTACTACACAGATTTCTGCAGCCTGCTTTAGACACTCATTTTGCTACCATGACATGCAAGTATGTCATTTCATATACTGGGGTTTTTCTCTTAGAATAAAGGAAAAAAGGGTGATGAACCAAATAAATTATTTTTTAAGTCTTAATTGGATTCTTAAGCTGACTACTGGATAGTCATTCCTGCAGGATACCAGCTCCCTTCACAGCTGGCAGGAGTCAATGCTCTTACTCCTCCCTACCACCACTTTTGTCCCACTGTGCTCCTATGTACTAGAGAAGGGCATGGGCTGACATTAGTTGAACTGTCTCTCAGGAACAGGAGAAACCCATCTCTATCCACCTTGCTTGGAGAGCAAAGGGATTGGGCTTTAAAAACTCAAGTTATCGAAAACTTTTTATCAGTTTCACAGCAATTAAGAGCAATAATTGGACTAAGATCCTCTTTTCCACTTCATTGAACACATCACTGCCTCAAGTGACCTACTGGTGTACCCCAATCAATACTTGTGGAAGTCCATCACAACAAACCTCTTGAAAGCATTTACACTGTTATGTCTTTATTTCACAAGACTTTTTTTTTTTAACCACTGCACTTTCCACCTTGCTTGGAAATAAATTAAACATTTGGCTGAAGAAGTGGAGGAGGCAGTAGGGCAGCAGCAGAAGAGAATGAAATAAGCAGGTTATTGATGACATAGGAGTAAGATACTCTAACTTTGTTTGTTTGTTTGTTTGTTTGTTTGTTTTGTTGACTGCTGACTTGATTGCAGTATTTAAGTTAGCACGGTGTCTTCAGGGTCCAAGTATTAGGAAAAGGCAGAGGCTTTTTTAGCTGACTGCACAGCAGAAGCTTTGCATTTAATCACTGGCAGAGGACAGACAGCACTAGCCTCATCACAAGCCCAACCTCAGCTAAAAGCTTTAGAAGTCCGAGGAGCTGACCACCAAGCATAATGAGATGGGGACACTGTGCTGGAGCTTTTAAAAGATTATTTTGGAGATTTAATTTTGTGACAAAATGGGAGATGGACTTTAAAGACACAGTGGAGGTGGCTTAACGGATAGAGATAAGAAACATCAATTCATGTTTTAAGCAGAAGTCATAGGGTTTTATTACTTCCTAGTGAATACTTCATGTTAATACTTAAAGAGAAGAGAACAAGAGAAGCAGAACAGAGAGAGGGTGTCCTGGCATGCCTGGAAAGTCAGAAGAGTGATGCAATTCCAAAAGCTATTAAATATACAGGGAGAGCAAGGGCTGCTCCTCCTTGCTCTCGTCCTCATTATAGCTTCTCTATAATCTCCACGGTGTGGCACAAATTTGTCATCAGTGACCAGCAAAAGGCACCTGAGCAAGCAGCAGCACTTGGCTGGCTGCATGCCAATGGGCACATTCCCAACCCCTAACAGAGAAAAAAGGCCCCACAGAATAAAGGTGTAAATGTATGCTTCAAGAGACAAAGCAGCAACAGCATAAAGAAAAAAGAGCTGATCTTGTCCAAACCCTTTCAAAAAGAGCTGGTGAAAGACACAGTGCAGTGCTGAGGTCTAGTGTAGACACTAGCACTGAGCCAAAGGAGGACAGAAACCAGGGGGCACAGGCATCCCAGAGACAGGCAATGGAACAAAAGGTGATTTCCCAGCCTGGCTATTTCCAGAGAAACACTGAAGTGTTGAAGTAGAGTGAAGTAGCATTTTCTCAGAAGGTCCCTAAATCCATGTCTAAATCTGCCACTCCACAGCAAAGTTGACAATTTGGTCCTTCACAGGAGTGGTCAAAATCTATTACCCTAAATATTTACCCAAAGCCATCCTCTTAACAAGCCCCATACAAAGCAAAAGATAAAGGGTTTGTAACACAGGTACAGCTGAATAGTAGAATGCAAAGAAAAAAAATACACCAATGTAACAGTTTGAACCTTGTACTGCCAAGGTATCGTTTAACAATAATACATTTAACAATTTAACAATGAAACCACATATATTAAAGCTGGCATTATAATGCACAAGAAACATATTTTTGAATCAAATAGAAGGGCTTTGTCCCTATTATGCATCTTTTGTATGCAATTAAGCCAGTCTTTCAATGACACAATGTAGAAATCAGATTTTTCAAGACTGCATGTGGAAGGAGAAAAAAACCGAAACACCCAAAGTCCTACACTCTTTTCAGATATTTCCAGGTACTTGCCAAGCTTCCACTGACAATTTGGATACATGCAGGTCTCCCTATAACTTTTCTCATGTAAGAGCATCATCTTCAAGACTCACATGTTTTAACTAACAAAGAGCTCTATGCCACAGCTCCACTTGCAACAAATCACTTTACATAGCAAAACTGATGACTGCCAATACACAAGTAACACAGTTCCACATCATTTCAAACACCAGCCAGAACCTCTATTTTACTGTCTGACACTATGTACAGCACTTAGAGAACATTAATGTTTTCAAGCAATGGTTAGCTACCATGAGGTAAAGAAAAATGCAAAATAAATTTGAACATTATTCAAAAATGGCAAGTACTACTTTTTCTCAGAAGACTGCTTGATGGTTTTCCTTGCCTTTTTAATAAGCAGTGTATCACAGAATCCCTGAATGGCTTAAGCTGGCAGAGCCCACAGTGCCACCTCTTTGCTCCAGCAGCGTCATCCCAGAGTACATGGCACAGGATTGTGTTCAGACAACTCTGGAGTATCTGCAGTGAGGGAGACCCCAAAACCTTTCTGGACGATCTGTTCAGGGCTTGAGCACTGCACAAGAAAAAAGTTCTTCTTCGTGTTCAGGTGGAACTTCTTGGGCACCAGTTCCTGCGTGTTCCTCTTGTTCCATTGCTGGGCCCCTGGAGCAGAGCCTGGGCCCTGCTCGGAGCCCTCCCTGCACACAGGGACACCCAGGGCTGAGGGCCCCTCTCAGCTGGGGCTCCTCTCCAGCCTGAACAGCCGCAGCTCCCTCAGCCTTTCCTGGGCACAGAGATGCCCCAGGCCCTTCCTCAGCGCCGCAGCCTCCGCTGGCCCCGCTCCAGGAGCTCCCTGTCCCTGCTGTGCTGAGGACCCAGAGCTGGATACAGCACTCCAGAGGTGCCTCTAGGGCTGGTCAGTGATGCAACGGCCAGAGCTGCACCCACTTTGCCACTACGGTCCCATGCCTAGAGTGGGTCACACTCCGGGAACAGGAAGCCTTAGATGTGGCTCGAGCTATGGCTCCATGGCCTTTTTGTCTGCCAGACTGCATTTGAAGGAGGCAAGGAGGAGGGGGAGGTCTTTTGCATTTTGCATAGGATAAAAAGGATCTATTACTCTGGGGAATTCATGGGGGAAAAAGACAAAAATGGCGAAGTTGCAACAACTTAAATATGTGGGAGGTTCAAGTGGAAGGTACAAATTCTTAGCAAATTGGAGAAATTCTGAGGAGGGATAAAGGGTAGGGTTTACAAAGGCACTGTCCAATGAGAGAGGTAGGGGGGAAAACTGGGTCACATGGACGAATGAGACATCAAGTTTTAGGGGATTTCCAAAGAGGAATTCCAAGCACGGGGCTAGCACAAAGCAGGATTGACAGTAGTTTAGGATAGATTGACAAGGTGGGTGGGAGGGTATAATTTTGGACTAAACCATTAGCTTGGGCAATAACAGAACATACCATTAACACGAAACACACTGCAACAGAGCAGAGGGTATGATCCCTCCCTGACCTGCTGGCAATGCTCTTCTTGATGTCCCCTAGGATCCCATTGGCCTGCTTGGCCCCAGGACACTCTGCTGGCTCAGGGACAGCTCAGTGTCCCTCAGGACTCCCAGGACACTCTACTGGCTTAGGGACAGCTCAGTGACCCCCAGATCCTTCCCCACAGAGCTTCCCAGTAGGTCCTCCCCAGCCTGAGCTGGTGCCTGGAGCTGTTCCTGCCCAGGTGCAGGACCTGCATTTCCTTTGTTGAGTTTCAGACAGTTCTGTGCCCATCTCTCCAAGCTGTCAAGGCACTTCTGAAGGGCTGCACAGCCCTTGGGGGAATTGGCCACTCCTCCCAGCTCTGTGTCAGCATTGAACCTGCTGTGGAGGCACCAACCTCTTCATCTAACCAGGTATGAATATATTAAATACTGGGCCTCAGGGACAGTGGTGTGCTGCAACAGGCACAGAAGCCTTCCAACCACACACTGTTCCACTGATCATGACCACCTGGGATCAGCCAGTTCTCAATCACCTAACTGTCCCATCATCTAGCCCCCACTGCCTGAGTTTACCTGGGAGGATGTTGAGAGACAGACAGTGTCAAAAGCCATGCTGAAGTAAAGCAGACAATATGCATTGGTCTCCCCTTATTCATTCAAGAAATATGCAGAGTTTCTGTGGCCTCAGTCAAATTACTTCCTGCAACTTCATTGCAGTTTGGACATAATCATTAAAACATGCAATTAAAAGGTAAAATTTTTTCAAAAAATTTAAATTCAGGTTAAAATTTCCAGTGACTGCATATATGAGGAAGCTGTGTCTCTTCCATGCAATGCTTGGGCACATTCCCAGGCCACTTTACTTTGGACATGCGTTGTATTGCACTGTATAGTTGTTTGCACTAAATAGTTTGCCTTGTATCACAGGGCTCATGATTGTTCTGTTGCACTAAATAGCTCATTCTGTACTCCCCCAAGCTATGGTGATGGTTCTGCCCTCCCCTCGCCCCTCCCCTTTGGGTACACCGCATTGGTCAGGGTCCTGTTCCTCCCCTGCCCTTCTCCGGGGTTTAAAACTGCCCACCATTTGCTGCCCTTCCTCTTCTCTCTCAATCTCTCACCTGGAAGCTACAATAAACAGTGGGAACATATCCCACGGGAGAAAGAGCTTCCTTTGGTCTTTTGCCCTTGTTCTTGTCAGTATCCTCATCCACCGCAGTCCACAGCTAGCCTAGAGGACCCGGGAAAAGAAGAAAACCGACAGACATGTGCAGCTGGGAACTGATTTCCATTAACTGCTAGGAAAGCTTCTCAAAGCCAAGGATTATGCCAGATTTTCCCAAAGATAATAAGGGTCACAAGAATAATCACGTTGCTGTAGACAGCAAGTGTTTATATCCTCAGGTGTTTATTGAGAATATGCATGTCCTCTAAGATCTGTGGGAACATCCCTCTAAACCAGGAGTACTACTTTTTTGCAATGACCATGGACTACTATTATGTGAGGTTGCAGTTTTTGTTAGGACCAGTGTTTTTCTAGTTGCACGCCAGGAGACAGTTGAGAAGTGATGGTCCTTCCTCTCACCACTGGTTTAGCCCTTCTCCAACAGTTCAATGTGCCCTTGCTCATAGCTCAAAATCACGACTGTTGTGGTTTGAAGGACAGATGTCTGCCAAGGAAGGCAGGAGCCTCCCTTGGAATGGAAAATATTATTCCGCCCCAAATTATTACAATTTTGAAATTAAGGGGCTTTCAGGTAAGGATAAGAGAAAAGGAGTAACAGCTAGTGTATATGTTTCTTTACCAGAGCGTGTATGTTATTACTAGTGTGTATATGTATAACAAGGTAACCAAACAACAAAAATGGTAACAACAATATTGGTAACAACAACAAACACAACCAGAAACCCAATAAAAAGTATCTTTCCACTCTTTAAGCACTTTCCCGTTTGGTGCAGTTACAGTCACAGCTGGCAGGGGCGTAGTGGCTCCTGCCAGGCAGGGCAGGTACAGTGATTCTCCTGCGGCTGCAGGGGCGCTGTGGACTGAGCTGAGCCGTGTCTCTGTGCACAGTAATGGCGGACATAGCTGTCAGAAAGGGATGGAGAAGGGGCTTCCTTTACAAACCCCCAGGGGCAGCCAGTCCCGGTGCCCACTCTGGACAGTAAAAGGAGCTGTAGCAGGGACTTTGGAGTAGCAAGCTGGGAAGGCAGGTATGAGCAAAGTCCTGGAGTGGTAGATGAGATGTATCAGAAACTCAGGAGCTGTAGCTGAAACCTTGGGTCATCCCAGCAGGGCAGGGGGTATGAGTTCACTGCAGCAAAGAAACCTTGGATCATTGGCAAAGAACGGTGGGGGTGGCGAAGGGGTAACCCGGCTCCTGAGCAGCACAAGGGAAAGGCTTCCTGGGAGAGTGCCCTGGTTTGACACTGGCCAAATGCCAGGTACCCACGAATGTAATTTGCTTACCTGACTTCTAAGTGGTATGTAACAAAAGGTTAACCATAAGTAACATTGTAATGAGATGTGCAGATAAAGCAAGTAAGACAACAAAAAAAGCATGATGGCAGAGAAAGTGAGGTAACAAATGCCATCAAGAGCAAGATAGCAAGTTTTAACAAAACTTGCAAACTGCAAAATTAGCTAAAAACATGTTAGACTGAAAAAACAAGAAGCACCAGGCATGCGCTGAAGATAGAGGTAAAAATTTCAAATGTGGGGAAGACTACAGAAGCCTTCATCAAAAGAACACCAGAAGACTGACCGCCACAGAAGGAATTGATGCATGTGCAAAAACAACAAACTGTTATAAAACCATGACACAGCTTTATGCAAACATGAGTATTTTAATGATATGTTGTAATTGTGACATTGTGTAGAAGGATTTTTAAAATGTAACTGAAGGCTATAGAAGATGGAGTGAGTTTTTGGTGGAAAGATCCCCCTCACTCCCAGCGCTAAATACACAAGTACCCGCTCCATAGGCCTCTGACTAAAGAGTTCTATTTTCTTGTCCAGTTTTGGGATTCAACTCTCTTCTGCTACAGTTCAGCAGAGGAGAGGGGAAAGAAAATTAACAAAGGGTTCCTAAGTGGAGATAAGGACTGGGAGAAAACACTCTAATGACAAAACAGGTTCAAATTTGTAGAGGAATGGCTAGCCGATAAAGGCCATGTTCCCATGCAGCAGATAGCTGAATCCGTGCCGCACAGCAAAAACAGAGTGCAGCTGGTGCGATTAATTGGCAAGGTCATCATCTCCTTATCAAAAAGGGGGTTTTACAACAACAGAGTGTTGCAGTTAGAGAAAGAAGAAACTTTGCAGATGGACGACCACAGAAATGTGGAATGGGAAGGGGTTAACACATAAAATGCTGTCCAATAGTGAGCTTGCTTTTGCACTATGTATGAGTTTAATTAGTGATAGTATATAATGAACCAAAGATTGCTAACAAACGAGACTTGCTGATCACTCATATTGAGTGCTGTTT
>VWZS01007192.1:0-60000 GCA_013397075.1 Rhabdornis inornatus
ATATATGATTGTGAGATAGAAAAACATTCCAAAATAATTTTTCACCTGTTTTTTCCCTTTTGTGCTTCTGGCTCACTGACATCCCCTCCCAATGACATTAACCATTTGTACCCTAGTAAAATTTGAAAAATGTATTAAAAAATCATGCAGGTAGGTTTTTCAAACTAACATCAGTAGATTTTTAGCCTCAGTAATAATTTCTCCTATTTCTTATGTGATCAAGTCTATAAATCTATCAATAAAAATTGCACATAAAGAAGCATTGCTTTATCCCACTGTTTTATTTTCCTAATTCTATACTATAAAGCCCTTCCAAGCCAGCAGACATTAACAATTTCTAGCCTAGTTAAAAAAAATGGATTTTGGTGTGGATTTATTTTTATCCACAAAACATGATGCTCTGAAATTGCATGCAGAAATCCATAGTAAAATTATTATGCATATATGTTTACAAATTATTTTTTTCTCTAAAATATTTCTTTTAAATAGTTTTATTAATTCATAAATATGTTTCCTTTCAAAATGCAGATTTATTTAACATGTCATATTTAATGCAGATATTTAGGAGTGATCTATGGAGAAGAAACAGAATCTTTGGCTATATAATGCTTGTATTAAAGCAAATTTTGAGTGCTACCAACACTAGAAATATATTTGTATTAAAAACTTTATATATAATGGTGTTAATATTATATATTTTTTTCTCTCTTTTTTTGAGTATATTTCTAGAAAATTTTGTCTGGATTACCCAGTAGTAGTTTTTTCTGAGGAAACCATCATCATTTTTGGTAGGCATCTAACTAATTTTCCTCAGTAAAACAAGTTTTTCAAGGTCTTGTCAAAACCAGAAGTTTAGAAGTAAAAAGACAGTTAAATAGCAAGATTACCCTGAGTCAGGTAGTGGAGAACAAAGTTTAGCCATCAGTACCATAAATCACAGAGAGTCTATAATAACTTTTGTCTCCTGAGTTTGCTAGACTAATTGAATATAAAGGAAGTTTGATTATTTACAAGGTCTCTTTCCACAGAAGGAAAAAAACAAAAACACAAACAAACAAACAAACAAAACCAAACTCCCCCCCCCAAAAAAAACCCAGACTCAAAACCAAGTAATGTCAGCAAATAAATATTGAGACACATAGTGGGAATCTCTAATAGGAAAAAAAATTCCGGTTTGCGTTCCAATAGAAATCTGAAACTGCCTGAAATTACTGCTCTGTAAAAGACAGGTCAAGGTCTCTCAATCCTGAGTTCAAGGTCCCTCAGCCCTGTCTTTTAAGAAAGACTAAACAGAAACCATCAAACCTGGAATGATAGGAAGTGTTTTGTTTTTAGGTTTTCTCTTTGAAACACTCTGAAGAATTTTACTCGGATTTGTACTACATGTTTTCTTTAATACATTAATTTTACTTAAAAAAAAATACTTCAAGAGTAAAAAGTGGTGATAAAATAATTGATTATTTAATTTTGGTATGCTTTAATATACAGAAAAAGTAGCAGGTGATATTAAAACAATCAATAGCATCCTTAAGAACAGCCAACCTTTCTCTCGTGCTCTATTAAAGACTTTCACTTCCTTCAGGTTTATTCCAAGGCCAGTCCTCATGGTCACAGCATCCGTGGCCTCATTCTTGTGGCCTCTTCTAATAGAGCCATTTGCATGTGCTCTGCCAAAAAAGTTGAAGATGTCTCATCAACAATCCTCAACTAATTCACAACGAACAAAGTGACTGAAGAGCAGGGGAGAGTTCACTTAACAGGAGCTGGAGAAGCCTGCTCTCATCTATGGCACTGAGGCACTTTTTATCTTTTAGAAACTGGGCGGGATTCCATGATCCCGCCTGTGACCTTGCCAAGGAATGGCTAATCCTACAAAGGTGAGGCACCTGGCACCGAAATAACGTTTTGAGATTTAAATACTTATGAAAAGTAAATTACCTGTCAGACCAGTAGATGTAAGCTCCGAACACAGCAACTGAAAACATGTCGACATTGCTCCCTGACAGCACAATCTCCCGATTCCCTCCACTCTCAAGGTCAATTCTTTCTATCTTGTCGGTACGAGCATCACACCAATACAATTTATTTTCCTAAAGATTAATTTCAAAGGAAACGTCAACAGGCCTGTCCAAGTATTTAATTGAGAGTTGTTAAGATTACATCAAGGTGGAACACCAGCTGGCTTTAATGAAAGATAACAAATACTGCACATTTTAAAGTATGCGGGAAGACAGAAGAACCAACCTCATAATCGATGGAAATCCCATTAGGCCATGCAATCCCCAGGCTCACAAGGACGACCTTCTCAGAGCCATCCAAGTGTGCTCTGCCTATGCAAGGGGTCTGTCCCCACTCTGTCCAAAATAAATACCTAGAATGTTGTAGAAATCATCAATTAAAATCGCAAATGAAATGCACTCTTACCATTAAATGGATACCTAAAAAACATGTGGTGCTCATGTCTCTAAATAGTCTTAAGAAATTAAATGTATCACAATAATTGTTTATTGGACCCTTTGTTAAGATACTGTTTTCAAATTATATGAAGAAATTCTTAAAATTTTATTCCTTAAGTCCATATGCAATTCTATTCCTTAAAGAATTCAACTTTGTGCTTGGAAAAAAAACCAAAAAAACACGTTTAAAAAATTAAACTAAATTCTGGAACAGAAGCTCTTGCATCTAATCACAAACAAATGCTGTGATAATACAAGGGGTGCCTAATTTAAAAATGTTTTAGATATAAAGTAGTGAGAAGCACTGTAGGAAATGGTAGAGAAGCGGGACCTTATTTGAGAAGAAAATATTTTTCAAATTCTGCCAAATGCCGCATGGCAACAATCTGAATCTTACTTACCTAATCTCATCTTCCTGAATACTCACTGCCACAGTTGCATCGCTAATTTGGGATAAAATGCTTTGTCAAACTTCTACCTTGATAAACTTCTGAGTTTATGAGGCCAAAAAATCTACACAGAAAACTTTATGAACAGTAACCTATGGAACAGTTTTGTGGGGATATCTATGCGTCTACAAATATAAATGTATGTATGTATGTATATCTGTGTTAAAATATATTATAAACACACAAATTAACATATATTCTGAGGAAGAAATACCTAATATAACAATTGAGGCCTAAAATACTACTAATTACCAAAAGAGAAGGATTTTCATAGCAAATGTTCATAGAACATTAAACTTTTTTAGTAACGTGTTGTACATAAATTGAACAGAACACACAAAACCATTCTCCAATCTTTTCATCTGTGTGGAAAGTATGTATTTGTCAGTTTTTACAGATTACAAAATCTTTGGGGCATTACTAAACAGTTCTCCCCTGTGTCTGGTGACATCATTACACCAATCTGCTGCTAAGCAGCTGTATTTGACTAGATGACTACAGATATGTGAAATAATGAGGGATAATAATGTGATAAGGGTGAAAAAAATATGAATCCTATAATTTGCTCATCAAATTCAGCTTCCGAAAAAACCCCACTTTGGCTCTCATTGTAGAGCTTTCTGGCTCCAGGAAAAATGAATCTGTTCTCATAGCTCTTGATAGAACAAACAATACCATTTATACTAATGACAAAACTCATGCAGACTAGGAAACAGAACTGCAGCATGAGTTCAATTAAAAATACGTTGAGGAATACCAAAATAGGCAGTATTAATCAGCTGGATTTTAACAATCACTACATAAGTTTAATGCAATTTTAACCAGATCATTAACAGCACCTCTAAACAGAACTGAAATTGCTTTCAGGCATCTGGTCAGAGAGTTGAGACTTTCTTAATACAGGATATGAACTAAATGTTGACCACAGGAAAGCAGACATTCAGTATACTCAAACATTCCTTAAACCAACCCATAATTAGCACGTTAAATGAATCTAAAATCCTCCAAAGAAAATAATACACAGCTGCCATAGAACATTATATAAATAAAAATAGCGGATGGCACACAAAGACACCCTTTTGTAGGTGTCCCCACTTTTTCCTCAGTGACAATAAATAATGCCACCAACCAGCTGAATGCTGCCTTCTTCCCATCTTGGCATAACTGGAAGATTCAACGAGCTCTAATAACTGCTATTTTCTTCTCTATTCTTACAGCTGTCAACTCTAGCTTCCAGACAAATGCAGAATGTGAAGTCAGGGCAGGGGGAGGGAAGAACACCTTTGAAAGTTTCACTTCAAAAAGGGGAAGAGATTTAACAATAATGCAAAGGGCAAAAAGGCCTTAATCTTTACAGAGAATGGCAGCCCTGTACTTCTCTAGCAAAATGATGCTGTGCTTCTCCTGGAGGAACTGAGTGGAGACATCTCAAGTTATCATTTTGTGGCACAATACTATAAAACAGATGAAGCTTTCCTTCCTTTGCAGAAGATATACTGTTTTACCAGACATGTAAAACAGCTATCTGTGGTCCTCTAATTCTCCTTAAGTATCCTGAACCACCCCTGTGCCATGGGCAGGGACACCTCCCACTAGGCCAGGTTACTCAGAGCCCCATCCAGACTGGACTTGAACAACCCCAGGGATGGGGATTCCACAAGGAGCTCTTGAGGTGGAAGGGATGGTACTTTCCCTATTTCTGCTAATGCTGCAGGGTAGTCCCTGCTCTCAAAAATCAGCTGGGTGAATACAGATGTCACTTTTACCAACCCTTACTTTCCAATCCACAACCTTCATCTCACATGACTTTCAGCTACCCTGGCCACTTTCCCTGGTTGTTGCACTGGGATGTTATGTGATCCTGGAGTTTATAACTACCAAGGATTACACTGCTCTGTGATTTCATCATGAAGTCCTTCACCAGCTGATGTGGCTTCCTTGGATTTGCTGGGCACTTCAGACTGAAGCACGCATCCAAGCATCCTCTAACCTTCAGGTGAAACCGTTCCCTTAGAAAAACACAACTATTTTGCAGAGAACCTCCGGGATGCCACGACTACAGAGAGCAAGGCAGAAGCTCTGTGTAGGTTAGGAATGACGTGTTACCCTTTCTCTGGGTGTACCGCGATAGAGCGGGGCTGGTCCAGCCCCTGGGAGATCACCACGTAGCGGAAGGAGCCGTTCAACCGCGCCACCTCGATCAGGTTGAAGCCATGGTCTGTCCAGTAGATGTTACCTGGGAAAAAATACCCTGAGGTCACTGCACAAAGGAAAGGCTACTTGAAAAGTGTTTAAGTCAGAACCAGAAACTAGCTGCTATATTTTCATTTGCATAGGTGTTGTATTTGTAATTGATAGTCCTATCCAGCCTTTTCATAGCATAAACTGGTATTGAAACTGTTCATCTAAGAAGTGCCATCCAACATATATCTATATCTATATCTATAAGCAATTTCCAGACATTTGCAATGCTAGAAAGTAGAGCTGAAAGGAAACCAAGTTATTTAACCTTGGGCTGAAGAGGCAAGCACGTACTCTCAGAAATGACTCTGGAGCAGGCTCAGACCTACCTGCTATCCAGTCCACTGCAATGCCTTCAACTCGCCCCAAACCATTGGTGATGATGTCTTCTTTCCACGTTTGGTCTCGCTTAGCTCTGCTGATCTTGTTGAAACCCATGTCTGTCCAATAGATTGTATCATTTCCTATAAAACATGTGCCAATGATTCTCAGATTAATTCACTTACTTCAGTCCAAGTATCTGCATTAGCAACTGGAAATATTGCCAGTTATAGCTTTATTAATATGTATTAACTATCAAAATTATCACCTTTAATTCCTCATTCCTTTGCCTTTTCTTAAATTCTGTTTAAAATAATTCTATCAGAATTCTAGGTTGTTTAGTGCAGTACATGTAGCACAATAGGGCTATGGCAGCAGATGGAAGCTACTACCACTGTTAAAAATCACAATAAATATGTTTTATTTACCTATTCCCTAATGGAATAAATGCTTCAAAAACATACTATTTTGTTTGTCACCATTCCAAAATATCTAGGAGTCTGGAAAGCTACAGTGTAAAACTGCTTATACAGTGTTTTCCTTCAGTAATCAGACACATTGAATTTTAACAGTGTAAGGAAAAAAAAAAACACTAGGGAAATAAAAAGTGACATATGAGAGTGATATGCTGACAAAAGAATAAAAAAAATATATATTCCATCCACAAGTCAGCTTTTGTTTTCAATGTCCTGACAAGCTTCCATTAAGAGTCTCTTTGTTTGGTGTTTCAAGATATCTCAGCTGTCTCTGCTGCAGTAATTGTCCATAAAGTGGAAAAAGGGACAACTTTGACCATTTAAACTCAACAGCCAGACAGAGAATTTGAAGTGGCCCAAGCACAGACACAAACTCCCCTCTGTGGCACATAATAACCTCAAAAAAGACGTGGGGCAAACAAAGTGGGAACATTGCTCAAGCAGAATCGTCTCTGTTAAATGACAGGGTTCTGTAAATAGGCTGCAACCAACTTTCTACTTGCAAAGTAATGAGCTAATGACCTCCTGAGTGAGATGTTTTACAGAGAGATATTAAATAATATTTGTTCCTTCATTATTTTTTCATACTTTGTAAATCTGCTTTTAATTCCATAATTATGTGAGTGTATTTACAGAATATGTATTTCTATATACAGCGTAGATATGAGTAGATATAAGTATTTTATATCTACATATATATATATATACACACATGTATCTATATATGTATGTGAACATAAATATTTGTGTAGATTGATAGATATTTTTATAAAATAAGAGAGTTATTTGTATAATATACAATATTGGTATGCTCAAAAATCTTACCCCACCACCAATTAAACAAATGACAATTCTGACTTCAAGTAGTCAAAACAAATATGAGAGTCATGCATCTTGCTACTTATTTGCTAATTAGAATTTAGTTAGAAGTATCAAAATACAGGGAGAAAAAAGGTGTATGCATCTTCTAACTTATTAATTTCTGCAAAAAACTTTGTCATTAGATATTTAGTTATGATACGCTGTATTATATATGTAAATATATTTTATCTACTTTGCATTCCTAAATTAGTGAGATAACAGCAAAATTCGGGAATCCTTCCTGAAAAAGACTGAAATGAAATCAACATTCACTAAGTGGAAAATTAAAAACAAGATGAAATCTGAAACTACCTCCACTTGTTTTCTGAATCATATTTGATTCAGACTGTATTTAGATTGTAGAAATGAATTTATAAAATTCAGTGTAAGGTACCAAAATAAGGAAAACAGCTGTTTTTGAGGCTGAAATGCAGTTGAAAGCTGTAACTTTTTTTAAACACTCTTTCCCCTTGTGATTTCACTGCTGCACACCATTTACATTTCTCATGGCAAGTCAATTCTATTCACGTTCCCTGTGCTGGAACTTCATCAACCCAAGTAGAAGAACTTCACTTTCATCTAATCTCAAATTTCATTCCTCCAAAAAGTCAAAAATCTCATTCTTCCAAAATATGAATTTGATTTTTATTAGCTAAGTCCACATAAACCTCTCTAAAGTAGGAGCTAGCATATTTTATGACTATGGTAAAAATATAAACTCCAAACAAAAAACATGAGATGCAAAATAGCCAATAAAGGCCTAGTATTGATATTTTAAACTGAAAAGGTCAAATTTTAGTCTTGTTAGACATAATAATTTTGTAAAGTTTGCATAATTTAAATTTGAAAACAATAAATTAACAACCCTTGGAAAACCCAGTTGCATTGTCTTAGTACTGTCTGTCATGAACATGTGTGGTCACCACTTCTCTCTCCTCCTGTGTCTTTCCAGGAATAATTAAATCTCTGCAACAGAATCCTTCCCACCTCAGATGTGTGCTCAAAGGCACTGGCTTTTAAGTGATTTTTATGCCTCTGGAGACTATAACTGAACTATAGCCATGATATGAGAAAAGCTCTGAACATCAGCTGCCACTGATTTGAAAGCAAAATATACAACTATGAGGGCACTTTAAAATGTTGAGAAAACTTGAAATTTTGCTAGGCAGAGATGCAAGAGCATCAGTGAAGAAGCAGGTCGAAAAAGTGAAGATCTAATGAATTTAACTTCCAACCTGGTAAGAAAAGATTAGTGATATTTGTGTGATGAAGTAGTCCAACAGAGCCAACAGAAATTGGTCTGATTTTAACAGCAAGGCAAAAATTAACATACATGTAAGAAAAAAATTAGGATCTCTCAATGCTGAATTCCCAAGCAGAATCTATGTCTAAATAAAAAAACAATTTAGTTGTTTTTTAAAAGGACAAAATACTTGTATGTTTCAAGAAGGTAATGTCTGTATTTATATAACATAGATAACTTAAGATTTTATTTCTAGACCGCCAGTTTGTAAACTGAATGGGTAACAAAATGAGTCTTGAAGGAAGGCTGGCCAAAGAGCTGATGGGTGAAAAATACAGATACAGGATATTTTTCAGGTCACTACTTGATCACAGACTATTTATTTTCCAAAAACTAATCAAAACTTGCTAACATGTTTGAAGATATCCAAACACCACTGGGTAATCCATCTAACTACTTTTAGAATCTGATCTTTAATTTTTTCCCACCTTCTTTCACATGCATGCAAAACTAATTTCATAGGAAATTTGTGAGGCTGTGTAAATTAAAAACTATTTCTGAATATACAGTGGAACAGTATGTAGTGTACTCCAGGTGGAAATGCCTGCTCTTCAGGCTGTGGGAGATCCTTCCAGAAGGAAGAAACAGATCCAGACTTGGCTTGTGTCCTGCAGGAATGTGGCTGAGCTGTGCTGGACAGGGAGAAAACCATCCCACTCATCTGTCAAAGCCACCTGCTGGGTACGATCCCACAGAGGACAAAGAAAGTCCCATGGAAAAAGTCTCATAGCAGGAACAAGCCTTTTTCCTGGATGAACACTTTCTGTAAAACCACCAGTTTCCTACTCAAGTTCTCAGTGATGGCCCCACCAAAAAAGAGCAGCTGCTGCCAGAACAATTGGCATGTGCACAATATTTCTTATTTACTGTAAATATTAAAGGTAGAGCTTAACTCTCCAACATGATCGATTTCCAATTCTTTAAATGCAGTTGTAATTACTTAGAAGGTTTGAAACCATGCGGTTATTTCATTTAAGAGAAGAATTTATAATTTTAACCATACATACAACAAATTATACATAATATTTACCTGCATGGAAGTCTATGCCCACAGCAAATGAAGCCCCAGATATAGGCATTAAAGCATCCATTTTATCATTTGGATCAAGAGGAATTCCTCTAATTCCCTCATGGACAGAGTACATGAGAAATGATTCAATACCTAAGGGAAAGGTAAAGCAGCCAATGAGAGCAAAGTGGAAACTTTCCAAATATTCAAGATTAGAGGAGCTAACATAAATTAGACATAATTTTCCAATAGTGGGACACAGTGTTTCAGAGTGACAACTCCAGCTCTTTGAAAATATATACATGAGTTATTACAGTGCATTTTTAATTAAATTACAAACGTGGTCCTATCAAGAGAAGGGAATCACTGTCCATTTCAAACACCACCTTATAATCAGGTAATTAGCAGAAATGAAAATTAAAATTTAAGAAAAAATTGGGTTCGAATTATGGGAAATTTAAGAACATTTTCAGTGCACATCTGCCTTTTATGAACATATTCAGTAAGAGATAATTTCAAAGAACTTGTGGAAAACAAGACAGTAAATTGTCTTTCGAGATCCATCTCACTTCAGTTATGCAGTTATTCAGTTATTTCCTTTGTAGAGAGAAAGAATTACGTTGTTTTAGTGATGCATTTTAAATGCCTGCTTTTGTGTTAGATTAATCACATTCCAAATGTGCCTATTTCTGTTAAGTAGGAATAAATTCTACTGTGTAGAGTTCTTCCTATATAGTAATTCTCAGGAGTTACTTAGTCCTAATTAATAGTAATATATAATATTAAATTTATAAAACTATAAGACACCTTGACCATAAGACTGTTTTGCATTATTCAGGAAACGAGTAAGACTTTGGCTGTGAGCTATGTTCTGACTTCTATCAACTTAAAAAGAAAAAGATTGAAGGAAAAAAAAAAAGTTTTTATTTTATATTAAGAGCAATACAATAGGATGAGATACCCAATCATTCAGATACTTGAAGCCGATAATTTAGTTTAAAGCTATATAACCCTGAACAAATATTTATTCATGAAGGTTCATATGGTCTGCTTTTCTGTCTACATAAAGAAAAACAAAAAAAATCAGAGTTACCACAGAAATTTATTTATTTGAATAATTTAATGAAAAGCTAAATTTAATTCTGTCCTAACCACAACAGACATTTCTCTGTTACCTCTTCAATCAAGCATTTTAAATATAGTTATTTAACTAAAAATGACTAAAGTAAGTTTATTTACTCACTGCAATGTTCCCCTAGAACTTAAGTTGGTTAAAATAAATGCTGAAAGCCATTTTACCTTTGCAGGCCATGCGGTTCTTTTGGAGGTTGTAGCCTACTGTGCACACACAAGTTCTGGTGGTTTCTGATGTTGGCAAACAAAGCTGGGAGCATCCCCCATTGTTTAACTGACAGGAATTGCTGCCTATGACAGGACAGGAGAAGAGACAAGAAAATTCAAAACTTGAGCAATGCAACCCTGGCTCAAAAGTAAGTGTTGTTATTGATACATTATTATTATTGGCAATTTCTGTTCAGAAAACCTATTGGAAAAATTGAGATACACAGAAAATATTTAATAAATTCATATACCTTACCATGCTTCACTTGTGCAGAATTTCAACCCCACATTTCCCCTCAGTATATTAATAATTCTGTGTTCTGAAAAATCTGGCTATTTAAAAGTAAAAGCATCTGAAAAACCTGAACATTCTATATTAGTTAATGATGAAATCTCACTGACATTAGTGTATCTTAATCTAGACCACAAACAAATCATTGATTATATCCAATTAATTCATCAAATGTTATATTAGCTTTGTTATCTTCATGAACAAGTCATTTTTTAGTATATTTAAGACATACTCCAAAGTGATCTCACAAATCCATGCTCCTAACTGCCTAATTATTACAATATTTAAGTAATAGAAGAATATAGTTTAATGAGATTTATAATAGACATTATACACAATAAATTACACACATCTCAGCAATTTGAAGCTTCGTGAAGAAAAATTTAAATTCACTAAGATACTCAAGGAATTAGTTGATTCCAAGTTATTATTTTCCTCACATTGGGACAACCACATGAGAAAAGATACTGTGCACTCTAAAAGTTGGTTAAACATACTTAAAATAAATGTGCTTACCTTGCTGTGCTGCTCTATCATACACTTTCATATGAACAACACCTGCAGTTTTGTTTCTCAGGACAGTTGGATTTCTTCCATCTTTTTTGTTACAGGTGCCGATCTGAGCCAAGTTCTGGTCTGCCCACCAAAGCTTTTTATCTGTAAAATTTCCAAGTTTTAGAAATTAGGAGGATCACTATCAAACTGTATATGGTTGAGACCTAAGGTGGGAAAAAAGCTTTTGAGGTTAAGTCTGAGATCAATTTTACAGGAAATTGCTGAAAGACATTATAGAAAAAATCTGAAGAAATTTTGTTATTAAGATTCTGCAGACATGAAAACAGTTTTCACTAGTTTCACTGTTGCTGAGACAACTATTGATTTAAGGCTACCTGCATAGAAAATGTCTCATTTTTCATATATATGTGGAAATTCTAGTGTTACCCAAGAGAAGACATTCATTTTCACAAGCAAACAAAATTGCTTGAAATGTTAAACTAAGTCTTTTATTAAAAAAAAAAAAAAATACAATCAGTAACTAAGAAATCAAGAAAAAATTGAAAAGCGGGCACTGTCTGCCAAAGTTTCAGAATTAAAATTTTAACGACTTTGATTTCAAGCTCAAACTTCAGTGAACTAATGGCTGAAGACTGTAGCCAATCTCCTGATTGTCCCTGTCACAAGTCCTCACTCCTTGAGTCCACACAGATGGATGAGGAGATGGTCTCAGGGCTCTTCATTTCAGACAGAAAAGGTTATTGCTGTAGAGGAACCAAAAGTAAAACCTTGAACTGAAAACCTTCAAGCTTCAGGAACACTGCCTTCCCAACAAATATTGTGTATTAACTTCACTTTTAGTTAATTCTCTTTTCAGTTAAAATAATTTTTTCCTATGCCACAGTTTATGCATTTAAATAATGAATTTATAGAGCCACATGGTTGAGTAATTTGTGATAGAAAGTGCAGATCTAAAAATTAATTTTCACTGTGGTAACTGTAAAAAGTTATAGCACAAAATAAAATATCTAGGAAAAATCCAAAACATATTCTACACAGGTGTATGATAAAACCTGAATCTTTGGAATGAAAAATATTCTAAATATCAAGATTTGGAGACACAAATGGAACTCTCTATTTAAATTTAGATAAAATTTAAAGAAAATCTATAATATTATGCACTGACTAATCAGTCTAGAATTGACTGATTCATCATCCTGCAATAATGATCAATTAACAGTAGCTTGCATCTGAAGATACTTTTATCAGAAAATCCTTAGAACAAGAAATGCCTGTGCTCAATGTTGATAATGTCAATTATAACAAAAAGGCACATGAAAGCTAAAAATAGAAAGGCTGTGTGTTATAATCCATATATGAAATATTGGGAATTGGGTTTGTTTTTCTTCCTGTTAGATAATGACCCACAATCCTAAAAGTTAGGTTAACTTTTTCAATGAAACGTTTGTGTGTCAAGAAGAGTTGTTTGTTTTTTTCTTCACATCTTCTATGTGACCAAAAATCAGAACAGGCCATTAAGTAGTTCAGGTAATGACTGGTACCTTGTGTAGAGTCACACGAACTTACTGTTTCACATATCCAAACCCATCGACAAAAAATTAGTCGTTTTGTAAGACTGGGGTACAGGAAGAAAGCAAATTACATATGGTTTTGGTGTTTTCATCCTTTATTTCAAAGAAGTAATCAAACTCTTTTAGGCATTTATTTAATATTTTGTGCAAAACCTCAACTTTGGCTACGGTTTCAACAACCTCCCAAACCTGCCCTTGGCTGACCTGCCTGTCTCCTTAGGAAAAAGAAAGAAACAAAAACTCCAAATAATGAACTTGTCATTTTGTTTTACCAAGAGATGAGTGCATGGCATGTACTTAATCAAGAAATTCAATTACCAGTGATTATCTACACCACAAATATTTTCATTTCTCCCTTTTGGTAGTAGTACAGAGCCAAACTCATTTCTACACGAGCAGCTGAATTTCCACTGAGTACCTCTTTTTTTTTCTGAGCTACTCAATGAGACCACATCTGCTTCCATGCACAGTTAAGAGTGTCTAAAAAACTTCCATTGATGGTGTCAGACACAGCAGAGCGTGGAGGTGCTCTCCTCTGATGACAAAAGTAGCACTTCATAACCTCATCACTAATCCTAAAGTACTTGACTGTGACTGCGAGGATTCTCCTACATCCCCTACACCAATAAAAATAACAATTCACAAGTGAAGTTTCAAAATACTCCTCAAAATGATTCTTTTACCTTCCACCTTCATTCTTGCTAACGTGAACCTGGATAAACCTTTAAATAAAAATGTAAGTTACAAAATCCTACTGAACTAGTGTTTATTCTTCTCTTACATGGAATGGTACACCATGACTTTTAGAAAGAAATAAGGATAGAGTAGGGGGATTTAAATGAGAAAGGTCATACAAGCCCTGACCTAGTATAGTTAAAAAAAAAAAAAGGTAAAAAATATGAGAAAATTAAAAAAAAACCCCACCAATCTAAAAAGAAACAAACCAAAATGCCCAAACAACACAAATTCTGAAGTACAGACACCTTGAGGCCAAACCCCATATGACTACCTGTCCAAAAACTTGCAGGTATGCCCCAAAACCTAAGAAATAAATGTTTTAATTCTTCAGAACCTGGTAGGTGACCAACAAACATCACCGTAGCCTCAAATGAAAAAAACCCAAAAAACAATTACACAGCTATTTTTTACTCTAATTTTAAGTTAAATTTGGACAATTTCTCTCTACATTACTGATATTCTTTCAGTATGTAACTCACCTATGATGTCTAGTATTCAGGATTAACTATTTCTATATTAAGTTTAAAATATAGTAGATGAATTTATGAAGAAAAAAAAACCACTAGCATAAAGAAAACTTGCTTTCACTACAAGGGAAGAAAAAAAGCTGTTTTGGGCCTTTGCACTTCAAACAGAAGTGATTTATTTGCTTGATTATGCAACAAGAGTATTGCTCGATCTCTAATTACAATCTTGTTGCTGAAACTGGGTTGTAATATATACTAAAATTGTTATATTTATCCATTCTGTTGGGTAATTAGCATTAAGTGCAGCAACATATTGGGAAACAGCAACTTCAAATGCCAAAAATTGTTACCCTAGCTTTGTGGCCAGTCCTTTGGAGATTTCAAGTAGTACTCCGAATGCAAATTTGGATGGGCCATTAGTTTTCATTAATGCTGGCTGGAGTATTTATGGAAGACAACTATGTACTGCACTTAGGACCAGGCAAATTGCCTAGATATATTTCATATATTAATGCTAATGTAATGAATGGTGTTACGGCAATTAGAAGACTGATGACTTGGAAAATTAAGGTGTGTGTGTTTGAAGTCTCCTGATCTAAGCAGCGCCTTTCACTTTGCAAACAGATCCAGCAAAGTCACAGCTCCCACCATCTGAGCTACTGGGAAAGCATTCTGATGTTAGTTTTGAATCTTAGGATGAAACAAAAATCAAATAACCAATATATCATCTAATGCATGATGAAAGTAAATGGGAGCATGAATATATTTTGGTAATATTAACCTACATTTTCTGTCTAAAATGAAATAGTATAATTGTTACTTTCTGTTTTGATTGCTTGATAATACAACTTGATGGCTGTATTTATGTATTGTTTTTGTTCAAAAGACATTCTTCTAATACCTGCATGCCCATTGAAAAGCTATTATGTATATCTGATTTTGTCGTATTGCTGATTGAATTTTTTTAATATGAATTTCAACAGAAATAGCACTTGCACATAAAATCATTCACTACACGGAGTTACTCTATTTCACACTAAAAAAAGACCAAATGCACAACAAATTATATCCTCATTATACAATCTACATTATATTCCTATTTTGTTGAGACATGAACAGAATTTTGTGGTTTTGTGTAAATTGTATTTCTGCGAGGACTTGATACAAAATCCAATCAAATGCCTCCACCAAAACTGCTGAGAGAACCCTTCAGCACCGCTTTCTTCTCAGCTATAGACTTACTACTAATAATAGTGTTAATAACTAATAATAACTAATAATAACTGATAACTAATAGTAAGCAATCAATACTTTTCTAGCAATGCTCAGTTTCTCATTCAGAGCCATTTGCCATTCAAGGAACAGCCCACCAGTTTGGAAACACATCAGAAATGGCTCTGAGCTCCTTTGCAACTCAGATCCTGTGAAATAATGACTCTGCTCACCAACCCAGAAATACAGCTCTCACCACAAAGGTAGATTTCTAACCAGTTTCAATAACAGCCAAGGAACCATTTTCACTAAGCAACATGGAAGGCAGGAAATGAGACTTTATGCAGAATTCCAAACATATCTTTATCAACTGATCCCACCCAAAACAGTGGCTAACACAGAAACAGATAAAATCAGATATTTTATGATATGTTAAACTCAAGACAAGTCTCATTGTTGAAGAGTTTTGCTGTACCATATAAGAAATTCAGAGATTCTCTCACATAGAACATCCTGAATCTCAGAGATTAATGTGGTTTTGACAGATAGATTAAATAAAAATGGCTGATGTTTAATGCACTGACATTTCACAGAGTGAATATGGATTTGAAGAAAAAACGGTAAGAGTAGAAAAGCACGTACGACTTTGTAGATTTACAGCAACTTCTTTGTAATACAGAATGGCAACAGCAAGTTTTTTTTTTTTGTATGCTTAAAGGTATGGAAAAATAAAAATTTTGTACATATTCAAATGCTTTACTTTCAAATGGAATATAATTTTCATCGCATCTATATCATACTCAAAAAGATGTAGCAAAAGCAGGCACCAAAAACTAGGAATTTTTCTCAGCATATTGGAAAAGAAAGATGACTGACAAAGCTGAGTAGAAAACCAATAAATGAAAGACCCAAAATACAGAAAGATGTGAATTATATATTGTTCCCACTTCCCTCAAGGATAAACCTGACAGTTACCGTGGTGCCTACTTGTTTGCTGACACTATTTTTTATGTCTTATCATTACCTTCTATAAGCTTCCACTAAGGAATGCAATAGTAGGAAAATGTTAAACAGAGTCTGGAAAGGACTAAACAACAGCAAACATCTGAAACAGAAATTTCAACAAGTGACTTGGTGATAACAAAGGGAGTTTCAAAATACCAAACCCCACCTCCTCTTTCTGCCTCAATGGAAACATAACCCAACAGTATGACAAGATCAAATACTAAAATATACCAACAAAGAAATGTAGCTGTCCAAAACACTGCTTTTAGCTGAGGAGATACTAAATGCAAAAGGCAGAATAATGCTAAAGAAAGCTGAAGATTACAGGGCTCTCCAGCACTCAGTGGAACTTAAATCCTACAAAAGAGTTAAGGGTTTGGGCACAGGTATCATCTCTCTTCAGTCACTGGTGAATTCAAATGGCACAAAAAAGATAGCTCAGTATATTCACAGAAACATTCACAGAAACATTCACAGAAACATTTCATTCATGTTGCTTTATTGTGTGTACTGTGTTTTGAGATACAAGCAGACAAGAAAATTTAGGAATAGGAGCAAAAATGATGCAATAAACATTGCAATTACTGTGATTCACCTGCTAAAAGCTCTGATTAAACTTGTAGGCAAACAGATCAGCAGGGGTAGTAAATTTTCACACACTGTCGTGTTTAATCTTACATTAGAACAAATCAGTCATTCTTCTTTACTTATATATTATTAATTATGACTATTTATCAATTAGAGTTCTCTTATCTTGCTCCCTATGGCATGGGATTTTCTGTTCTGACCCACTTTACATGCACAAAAACCTGCTTTTAAGAAGCTGATGCACAGCCTCTTGCTCTTTAGGAAAATAAATGACATTTATATTACCACAGTATGTTCCACAATATGGAAACTTGCAGGAAAAATTTATGCAGAAATTTTTCGTGTTTCTCAATCAGCATATACAATACTGCTGATAAAAGTGAAAGTGCTTGTACTTTTCTCCAGAAGATTTATTTGGGGAATGTCACTGCAATATCAAGCTGAACTTTAGAACAACTATGACTCCAAAACCCCAAAGCAAAACAAACAGAAAGCCATAAACTCTTTGTAAGTTTTGTTCATCATTTTTAAATAGGAAGAATTGTCACCACCCAGAGAGTTTGAGAGCAAAGCATCTCAAACTATGAATATTAGAGGTACACGTGATAAAACCTACACAGCAGATATTCTCCATCTCTAGATATACAAAAATTCAACAACTTTCATGCACTGTTCTTTACATGGTATCTATAAACTCTTTATTCCCTGTCCCAGAGGGATCATCACTGCTGTAGCTCCTGTGAATCACAGGTGAAGACCTGACACCACCAGCAGCTCAGTGACAGCACGAACAAACACTCTTCACACCTCCTGTTAAAGCCTCCCAACAGCTCCCCAGAGTAAAGGTCATTTATTCAGTCTATTTCTAGCCACAATCCAATCAATGAAAAACAATTTGCCCAAATTAACATTCATGATTCCTTCTGACACCAAGCGTGCTCGTGTTTATGAATGCACATATAAAAGCTTAATATCTCCAACAGCATTTAGAGTTCAGTACTGGCCAAATGGGTGTATAACAAATCTAATTGAGTAATTACTACTTTAAATGTGACAAAATTTATACCATGCTCATAAAAATGATTAAATTTTATTTAATTTTCACTAGCATACCATCTAGATGTACATTATTATTATTTAATTAATCAATAAAATAAAATATTTTATAAAAAGTCTGGAAGTTGATAACTCACTCATCTCAATAAAAGTCTGTTTATCAATTGAGCTTTTTTTTAAATTCAATATCCAAGATAAATATAAGTGATTTTTAAGTGAACCAGTCTAGAGGTCAGTAATTTGTAGGAAAAATGGAAAGTTCTAAAGTCATCTTTAAAAGAGCAGAAGTATAAAAAAAAAAATTCTGAGTCCAACTGGAATTTCTTACTACACTCTGTCCCAGCTACAACAAGGACCAAAAGCTAAAGGTGTATATGAGAAAAAGTCAATTTGAAGTAGTACTTTTATAATATCCAGTGATCAGCAATTTTCTGATTTTTTTAGGAATGTTTCCTTATGCTACTGTTCTTTTGACTTTTCTGATAGATGTTTTGAACATTCTAAATATTTCCTATTTACATAGTGTAACAAATAGAATATTTTTCTTTCAATCATTTTAATACATGGAATATGAGCAGACATGTGAAAATCCAAATCCTCAATCACCAATTCATAACCCAAAGAAGTCTTCCCAAAGTGCCAGGCGATCCAACAAACTAGGAATATTCTGAACTAAGTAGGAAGAATTGATCAGAGGAAACAAGTGATGGATAATTCTGTGTAATAAACAGCATAACAGCTCCTTCCCCTTTCAAAGTTCTTTACATGCGACTATAGTAAACATAAGCCATCAATTTGTTACCTTCATTCCATATATATATGTCTATATTTAGAAATATCCTTCTAATAGAGATTGCAAACTGTTCAATTAAACATAAATAACTTATCATGGGCAACACAGTCTCACTCGTGAATGTACTGCATGCATTATTTACATAAAAGCAACATTAACTTCCTTAAGCTTTTTATATTTCACTATTAATTAACTTTGAATAATTTAAAAAACATATTATCACTGGACTTACCCATAATGGTTAAAGCTGTGGCTTTTGTTAAGTCTTCTTTCATTGATTCTATTATTTCAAGATTACCACCATCCAAATTGCATCTACTTATGGTTCCATTTCCTGAACTGATCCAGTAAAGCTTGTTCTCCCCATAATCTATTGACAAACCTGTAATCAATGCATACAATTTTAACTTGGCCTTTAATGGATGATACACATTTATTGTTAAGCTGTTTTCATTATGGAAGTGCATTTAAGAAATATATACACACACACACAATTATGTTGGAGTCACTCATCTACTTACACTTTGGAAAAAAAAAAAGAGAAAACCAAACTTGGCCATTTACAATGAAAAAACCAGGCTTTTAGAAAGATTTGTGCCTTTTATTTCCTTCAGCAGTTACTGAAATCAGTGACTGATTGAGGAAAGAGCATTATCTGCCAATGAATTACTTGAATAAGCTGAGGGCCTAAGCGAGGTCATTAACAACTTGTAAATGCAAACCAGAAGCCATCATTTATATTCTAAAATTATGAATACACAGAGACTTGGTAAACAAGTTACTTTTTATGATTCAGAACTATAAAAAGTCTGTTCTCTTCCTGCTTAGGATGATGAAATACCAAAATCTAATCCAAACTCCTAATAAATTTATAGTATTACTTTTCCTTTTGATTCATAGTGAACTGACCTCATAATAAGTTATTTGGAGTTTGAAGCAAGAGAACTGCCAAAATAAAGATACTTGCAAAATAAGCTACTAAATGAATAAAGCATAGAGTTTCTGAAAGTAAGAGCAAAGAGCTAGGAGATAATGTGTTTCAGACTTCTGTAATCCTTTAAAATGTTCAAGAAGTGGTAGCAGGAGATTTTCCACAGTGAAATATTTTTGGCATTGTAATAATACCTGCCATAACAATTTGCTTTGGTGCTCCAGCTTTCCCAGAACCCATGCTAAGTATCCAGCAGCAAGTTGCCAAAAAATACTGTATTTCACTGCAAGGGTCAAGCTCTAGATATTGAACTGTAGTCTTTTTTATCCTGTGGAAAGAAATTTTGGAAATCCCAACAGGAGAAAGCAGTGCCATGAGCTGCAGCCTTTACAGCTGCCATCGTGTCACACTGTCGTGCACATTTGACACATCAGGCCAAAAGGTGTCTGCTTTCTGAGCTCCTAAAAAACACCTTTCCAGTCCCTTTGCAGGAAATGGTATTTCCTTCCAGCTCTCTGCAGGTGTTTCCTGCAGGAGGAGCCATCACATGCTGCAGAGAGGATCTGGAGCAGTGCCTTCAGGAGGGACCTGTCCCGCAGCATCTCTGCACACTCACCCTCGCTTGTACAGCCAGCTTTCCTCCAAGCACAGAGCACCAGGGGTCCTGGAGACAAGCAGCACCTGCAGTGCTTAGCCCAGCCCAGGGAACTTCCCTGGGAATATCAGTATGGGTGAAAAGGGAACACACCAGCAGGAAGCTTTCCCTGCTCCAAGACAGGCAGCATTTGGTATTTGCCAAACGTCCCAGCCATGACCAGGTGCCCACAGATGGCACCTTGAAGGGATCTATTTGTGAGGCTACTGCCAATACAAGCTATGCAGCTATTACAGTCTTGTCCTGTGTGGTTTTATACTTCAGATATTCCACTTGTGTTTCTACGCACAGGAATTCCAATCACACAGCAGCAACTGACATGAAAAACATTCCTATCTCCTTCTACACAAGTCCAGCATGTTATTCTCCCCCAAACACTTTCCACCTATTACCAACCTTTGCAAAAACACATTCTTTCTAATGTAGGCAGAACAGGTTTAATTAGATTTTTTTTCAGGAATTGTCCTGCTTTACTAATGAAAACAAGTGGTTTATCTGCCATAAGCGTCACAGATATTCATGATTCAAGTGTAGGTGACTGCCTTAAACGTCATAACTTGATAAAGTGAATCTGAACATGAAGATTGTACAATATTGATCTCAGGGAAATCAATTGAGCCAATGATTTGCCCAACAAAGTATAAAATTAACCATGAATTTGGAATTCCTAATAATTATTTAATGGCACTCCAATGAGCAGTCTTTTATCAACAAATATATGTGTTAGCACTGGAGACTTTCAGACCTGCAGAATGGACCATAACTAGTATGTACTAGTTAAGGTAAAAATAAATGACACCATCTGTCATCCTTGAGAATATCAGTTCCAAAAGTTTCCAAACTAAATACTCTTGGTAATAATAGAAAATTCCGTAATTGAAAAATTGTCTCCTTGTTTTGATGGAACTCAAATAGGAAGAATAAATCCATCTTAATCCAGGTCACAGATTGGAAAACTCCCTCATTTTTCAAATTCTGAAATTTTGTGTGAAGAAAGCTAAACATCCCATCAATTACCAGGATATCCAACTGTAATAAACCAGATATTTGTCTTTTTCAGCAAACTGAGAACTCACGAAATCAACGAACTCAAACGAAACTCACAAACTCAAAATTAGCACTGCATGAACTAGAGCTTCACTTATGGACAAAGACTGTTTTCCCAGTGCACAAATGAAATGTTAAATTAAGGTTTTAAGACTGCTACTTTCTAAATCTTTAGAAGGGTTTCATTGTTCTTAGCATGGGACTCTCTCCTGGTAAAAAATCTTTTAAGCCTTTGAAACTGACATTTTGCACATATTTTAATTCAGAGTTTGATATTGGAAACCCTTAGCATTGCAATTTGGGACCTTGTGATCTCTGATCACAGAATATTCAGTCCAAAGTGTTGCACATAGCTGTCCTTAATATTGTTCCAACATTATTATAAGTGCTTGTTCTTCACCTTAAAATTAGTGGGTTTGCCATTTTTTTCTCTCCAGATAAAAAGGTAATTGTCTCTTCAAGTGAATAGACATAAAATCACATCAACAGTAAAACAGTTATCAAGTAATTTCTACAAAATTCATTGACTTTAGGGTGTAAAATGCATGTCATGTTGCTCTTATGTCAAATTTATTGAATTCTTTAAATCACTTTCACTTGTGCTTGCTTAATGCATTCAATTATAAAGAAAAAATAAATACTTTAGAATATAATAATTTTATTGATGGGCAATTAATAAGACAGCAACGATTGACATAACCACTTTAACTCTCTATAAAATAAAATTATCTACCAAAAGAGACTTAAGCAAAAACCAAAAAAATACACATAGAAAGAGCTTTCGCTTTTTTTTTTTTAAGTGCCACAATTTATCATCAACTATATGAATCCCCAAATACTAAAACTGAGGCTAAGTCATGATAAGAAATGCATGCTTCAACCGTTGCTTTTTTCTCTGTGTGGAAAGTTAAGGGCCAATTTATCATTTGATTATGCAGCCGAGATTCTGGTGAGGAAGGATCCACATTTGCAATCAAAGCATCCTCTCACATATATCCATGACTTACTAAAACCCTGACCTCCACATATTTTAACCATGATACAAAGATTAAGAATACAGATGAGTTCTCCTTCAGTCTACTGTAATCCTAGAAGTCAATAATACTCCACTAAATCTACAGTAGATTTCAGTTAGAAGGGGCCAAAAATATCTTAAATTGTGAAACACAACAGTAACACGAGTGTTGTTCATACTTTATGTCTGTTCTTATCACTGAAGATGAAAAACATAATTGTACATTTTAATATCAGTTCAAGACAATGTCCATAATAAATCATTATCAGCTAAAAAAAGAAACAGGAAGATATTTACCAACAGGATCTTTTTGATTCTGAAAGAGTATTTTGCTGTTGCTGCCATCCATGTTTGCCATGTTGATTGTGTTACCATCCGTCCAGTACAGCTTACTGAAGAAGAGAATTAGCATATTTACAATATTTCTTTGTGTACACAGTGCTTTTAATGAGTCAGTAGTGAAAACATTCATTAGTTAAGGAGACAAAATGCTCAACTCATAGTTGCATAATTTAATCAGCAGTTTTCTAAGGGAAGTAGTATTCAGTTAAGATATTTTCATTAAAATCTTAAAAATTTGTGCTTTTAAGTTTGAAAGAAAACAGAATGGCCAAACTTAAATATAAATGAAGAGCCACCTTCTGATGAGCTTTACTGCAGTTTATTTATCACAACCATGGACACCTTACCCTTTTACTGGGTGAACTGCAAGACACTGGGGTTTATCGATCCCATGGATGATTGAGGTTTTCAAGGAACCATCTAAATGTGCCACATTAATTTGTGTTTCATCAAATTCTGAACTAATCCAATATAAATTACGTGATATCCAATCCACTGCAAGACCTCTGATACTCTGAATATCTGCAAAAAGGGAAAGCAGTTAGTTTGATTTTCTTTCTGGATTATTGCTTATGTTAGGGGAAAAAAATAATTTATTCTGTAGTTTGTGAATAATATTGTACAATATTCTATTCAGGTTTATTAACTAGTTGCCAAGAATTAATAATCTTTATTTTTCTTCCTGGGCCTGATACACTAACAATAAGAACATGAAAATCACACTGAATATTCACAGCATGAAACCTATTGTCCAAAAAAATTAATCAGAGATGCTGAACTTCTGTATTTTTCTACTTCAGAAAGCATTTATTGCTCAGTGGCTTTCTAAAACAATGTTATGCTGAAATTTAAAAGCCTCCTTCCTTCTTCAGCTCCATGAAGGCTTAGTACAGAGGATCTGAATTAAATCCACTGGTCTATAGCACAGTCCTGTAGCTCATAAGTGCTTGTATCACTGTAGAAGTTTACTGGTTTTATTTTTCAAGGCTTTGAAGACTCCAGGTTGCTCCCCTGCCTTCTTGGATATGGCAAAACACCTCTCAGCCAATGGGAAGCACTGAATGACTTTTCATTTTACTTTCCTGGTGTTCATAACTTTTACTTTTCCTATTAAGTTGTTTTTATCAAAACCCACAACTTTTCTTTCTTTTACCTTTCTGATTCTCCTCCCCATCCTGCTGCGGGGAATGAATGAGCAGCTGTGGGGTGCTGAGGGTTAACCTATAGCACCATCATTACCTGAGGCAGCAAAACAGGAATGTGGTATGATTGATTTGATAACCTGATGGTCTTCCTTAGCAAGGGATTTAAAGAAATGTCAATGTGTGTTAAAATCTGCCTGAAATACTGGGTGTAAAGTCACTGCTCCATCTCTAGGTACTGACATGCCCCTCTGCCCTGAGTTAATATTGGCTGGCATCTTTGTGGAGAAGCAAACAGGCCAAGGGTGATTTGATGATTCATTATAGTTCATAGTTTATACACATCTTCTGTCAGTTTGACATGGTAATTTCCACTGACAGGATTATTGCCCTTGACAAACTGACATGGATGTGGCTGAGGACTGGTTTGCATGTCCATAAGGCTGAGCAGTGATTGGGCATTAGGAAGTTTGCCAGCCTCGCAGAACGCAATGAAGGACACCAAATACACCGTCCTTGACCCATTTTAAATTGTTCCCCTGCCCTTCTGGTTTGTTTTCTGTTTGTTTGTTTGTTTGTTTTTGCTTAGAGGAACTAGAGAATAAGTATTTTATACTCTTAGAAAAGATACAAGTATGGCTTGGCATCCTTGTGACACCGACATAAGACTTCACCCCATGAGAATCCCACCAGGATGTGCTTACAAAGCTTCTTATGTTCTTATAACAAGTATAAAAACATAACTGTAAGGAAATGAGATAGTTTACACATAATAAATAGTTTTTACAATGTTTTGACGTGCTAGAACATTGTAATTTTCTCAAACTTATAAAAGTTACATCTGGAACAAAAAACCAAAAAACAAACAAACAAAAAAACCACCCACAAAAAAACCTCTACCACAGAAGCTACCATAATGAAAAGAATATGAAAGAATAGTATATTTCTTTTGGTTTCATTAAGTTCCTTGACAAGTTCAGTGATTTTTCTATAATAAACAACATTTTTATTCTACTACTTTTTGAAAAAAAAACAAGCAACAAGTCCCTCTGTTGGGCAACTGAATACCTGATATAAAGATCTCTAGGAGGCATTCTAAGCCTTGTTCTCATTATTGGCTCTGAAAAACACATCTGATTGTTAATAAAGTTGTCTCTGAGATAGCAGGGGAAAAGAAAAACTAGCCACACAAAATAAATGAATTCACAATCTATAAAATGGGAAATTGCCATATTTGTCCAAACATTTCCCAAAATGTGCTAACACAGAAGTAATTTCTTCTAAAGTGACACAAGGGGCAGAGTTTGAATTATTTTCTAAAGTCTCCAGATAATGAACTATATTGTTTATTTGTTCTCCAAGTCAGAAGAGGTCTGATCTTACACAACTGAGCTATTTCTTTTCTCTTCTTCCACACCAAACATTCATTTATCTGTTGGGGAACCAGAGTTAGCAAAATTTGCTTTCACATAGTCAGTTTTTCCTATTTTCAAGCAGGTAGGTACATTACGAAGTACAACAACAAGTGCTACCTGGAGAGGAACTGACAGTGGTTGGAAACAAAAACCAAATGTTACCACGGACAAAAAATGGTTTTCACTTCAGTACCAGGGCTACCGAAGTAGAGTGGAAGCAATCATAAATAGACTTAATAGTCATTAATTTTCTGTATTAATGTATATATTCTGCACAAAAAAAAAAACCCTAAAAAAAACCAACAAAAAACCCCCAAAACAAAACAAAACAAAAAAACCACCAACAACAAAAACCCAAAAAAATCACCAGAATTACCAGGCTGCCATGTTGTGGTTTCACCAATGGTGTCACAGCTGAGAGATCTACATGGACTAGAAAGAGAAAATTACCCTGACAGAGCCAATTTCATTGTTTGGTCAACACAGGCAGCCGAAGGACGTAGAAAACTCCTCAATGCAAAGCTGTGTCAGGATATTGTGCTTCTCCTGCTTTTTATCTTTATTCTTTCTACCTTCAAGACATTAATTTCCTTCTTTTACTGCACATTTCAATGTTATACAAAATCAATGCAAAATTACATCCCAATCTGTTTACGTAAGATTGAATTATGAATCAATAAAGTGAACTCGAATCCTAAAGAAATTTCTGCTTGCTTATTGTTTAGATCAATTATCCAATAGCAAGGCAAGGTGCACATATCAAGAACTTGCATGCTCCTATTTTAGCATGTTCATAACACACATTTACCTAGAAGGAATTATTTTTACTTCAATGCTATGCTGTTTACCTCTTGAAATAATGGTTTCTAAGCCAGTCCCATTGATGAAGGCACGTTTGATGGTCTGTGTTTTCACATCAGTCCAGTATAAACGTTCCTCAACAGCATCAAAATCTATGACTGTCACATCATCAATGTCAGGAACAGTGAAGGCTGTGATGAAGTTGAAATACGGGTTCTCTATGTCCACCCCTCTTATTTCTGAACGCCTTGCATAAAGAAGAAACTTCTTTTTTTCTGTTAGAAAAAGGGAAAACATCATTCCTCATCCGCTTCACAAAATCTCTGACAGAAATTGAAGTCATCCACTTGAGATCACTTTATAAATGTGTAAATGACATTTACATGAGTGATTAAAAATCTCCAGAAAACCTGCAGCCTAGTGACACTTGAGAAATAATGTTGCAGAGCATAAGAACCTTAGAAAAAAAATAAGACTTCTGTATTTCGGACATTGTTTCCACACCTCTAAATCAATACAGTCTTATGGGTGTGAAAGAACAAAATGCTGAAAATATTATTTTAAACATTTTACCCTCTTTAGTCCACTCAAACAAATCCTGTTTCACCTGCACATCATAACAGATATTAACATTTGGTATCTCAGGATATCAGATTCACTGTAAAAGGGAAGTTTTGCAAACAGCAAATGTGTGTGTGCGTGAGCAGGGAAAAGCAAACAGCTGGAACAAAAAGGGCAAATTGTTCTAATTTACACCTCCACTATTGAAAAAGGATGACGAATTAAAGGCAAAGCAGAGCTCTCTTTTTAATCTCAAAACTTTGAATGATTGGAGCAGCACCTGCAAATGAAGAGTAAAATTAGCTTTTTCCCCTGCAATATCCCTGACATGCCAAAATATTATTTTATTTTCTATTTCTTGAATGTTATTAATCAACAGTAAAAAGGGTAATTTAGTACAAGGTTTTGCAGATAATACACACAATTACTTGACATTTTAAGGGCTTTTAGAGCTTAAAAGTGTTTATTGCATTTTTTTAATAAAATTCCCCTGCACTGATGCACTTCTAGTATTTACTCTTTGTTTTTTAATCCTTGAAAATGAAACTAAGACAATTCTAGAGTAGGTACAGATTTAAGCTATTAAGCATCTTTTTGTTATTCAGCTTACCTGACTCAGAATGGTGGGATGATGCACGGTTCAGTATAAAGCTTTCTGTTTTGCAGAGATAAATTTTATGAACGCATCACACACACCAGCAGCACAAAGAAACAGCTGTGGCAGCAATTATCAAAGCACCACAGACACCAACTATTAGAATAAGTCATCAATTCTTAAAAAGCAGATTCTCCTTTAAAACACACTATTACAAGGAACTGTAGAGATTTTATTTTTAACATTAATTTGTCCATAGATTCTAAAATCAATGCAATTGACAGGCTGTGGGAGGAAAACTTACCATAACATGTTTTTTTGTCTGAAGCCAGTTTCATCAGGTGTGGACAGGCACAGGCAGCACTTCTGTTGTGATTGATCAGGCACATGTGGGAGCAGGGACCCTTGCCCTCGTTAGCAGCACAAGGGTTGGGAGCTAAAACAGAGTAATTGAAAGACACAAAATGTAAAAACACTTGCTAAAATTAACGTTTGTCATACAGTTGGGAGAAGGTAAAAGTTCTGTCTGAAGACAAACCAAGTCTAAGTGATTAACTGAGCTTGTGCTTTAATCATTTTTTATAGGCTAATATTCAACTCTAGTCCAAGAATATATATATATATNCTTCCCAGGGTGATATTAATTTTGTGGCCTTTTCATAAGATTTAAATCTTACACTCCTAATCAAGACACTTGGGACAGAAAAAAAAGTCAATATGATGAGGACCTAAAAAACAGATTGAATTGTGTGAAAGCAATAGTCAAAGCTTATATTATGAGATGAAATATGGTAAATTCAATGTTCCCTCTCAATTTGATTTCCTTGTTAGAATATTTGTTGGTAATCTAACACACAAAGAGAATATGATGGGGAGAAAAAAAAACGAAAAAACACCACAGCAAAATATTTCTACTTTTTTCAAAGAAAACCTCTCCTAAGTGTAGGTCTTCACAAGTCACTTCCTGTAGCTCACGGATTGAATAAGATGTGCTAAAACTGCTTTAAAGAGCAGGAAGAAAGCTGACCAGAGAAGACCCCTTAGTCTTACAAAACCTGGAAATCATTCTTATCATGTTCATTCCTTGTTATAAAACCCAAAGCTCCAGAGCACTGCTGAAGAGACATTTCAAGCATAAACAGAAAGTAAGGTCGACTTTTCCTTTTGTAAAAAAAACCCAAACAACTAAACAACAAAAACCCAAAAAAACAGCCAAAAAAAATTAACACTGATAAAAAGAGAAGTGGGATTGATTAACTCAAAGACAAAATTATAGACAAAACCAACTAGTGTAGAATATATTCCTCTAAAGTTGTCCTAGGATGCAGTACAAGTAATTAGATAACCACAGCAATCTAATTACTGAATTTCCTTAAAAAATAAATTTAGCTCAAACTCAAGGACTAAAACTTCAAGACAAAGTTTGCTTTATTGAACCATGCTTTTTTCCACCAGTGTACGCTTCCTTGAACTTATCCAGCAGTTCCTGAATCCTTTAACTAACTTACTTGTCTAATACGGACTGTGGGAAGAAAGAAGCTTTCAAAATCTTGGAAAAACAGGTTAATTACAATTGTAGCCATCATTTTATGAAAAAAGAAAGGAAAAAAAAAAATCACAGGCCTTTATGATTTTCTAGAAAATAGTCATTCCATTCCCGTTTAAGCGCTGGCACCACTGGAGGCCACTCAGCCTTTCCCATAAACTAAAAAAGAGAGGAATGTTTATTTAACATCACTTTTCTTGCACCAGTAGGAACACTGAGAGAAAATCTGAGGTGATCTCCTGTAATAAGTTCAAAATTTCATGTAGAAGACAAAAAAAAGTGAAGCTGAAGAAAAGACACTGAAGTTAACATGGCTCAGGGAGCCTTTCCAATTATTAATACACCATTAGTAAATAGAAGTCATCTATCCCGTGAAGCATACATCAGAAACAAAACACGACTTGGAGTTTTGAAAATATTGTGAAGGAGATCACAGAATCATTTATGTTGTAAGGGATATCAGGAGACAAGCTAGAGATGCAATCTCCTGCAAATTTTGGCATTTTTTCCACAGGTGCTGCTAGACTGTAAAAATTTGGTCCTGTGTTTTGCAGAGAAACATTTCCTTTCATTTATTTGCCAATACAGAGCAGTAATTTCTGTGAAATTTCAACCTCTCTGTATGCATACAACCGTCTCTGGCAAAGATTTACTTTGGGCCTAAGAATAATTAATCCCTGCATTGTCTTTCCATGCAAGTAGGGCTTTATGGAATGGAATATATGGAATTAAAAAAAAAAAAAAAGACAGAAGAAAAAAATAAAACACATGCTGGTTAATGATAATTTTAAAGAGAGTGTTGTGGTTCAAGTGTGTTCCAAGCATCCACCAAGAGTCAGTGCAATTACTCAGTGCAATACTGTTCACATCACAACTCCCTCTCTATTGCACAGAACACAAAATTGGTGGAAAAACAAGTGTTATAAAGCAGATGTGTTTGTTTCCACATGAATGCACAATTCTAGGAGCAAAGTACCACAATCTAAACATTACTTCTAGCAGCACATATTTATATATTCCTTTCATATTCATACTGCTTGCACTGAATAACAGCTAAGCCTGCTCTTTATTTCCTAATAAAAACTAATTCTCCTGAGGGCACATTGTTATTGCTCTGGCTCTCAAAAATTTGGCTTCTTTTATTTTCTTGTGCTCATTCTAACACTTCTATTTCTATTGTGAATAACCTCATGAGCATTTGTTACCCACTTTTTCTACGCCATTTATGATTTCACAGACTGCCACCATATGGAAGCCCGTCTATTAATGGTATTTCCAGCAGTATCAACCAACCTGTCCCCAGACCAAAACCTCTCCCATACTCTTGATCAGCCTGTCAGACTGTCTTGATGTGCTGTATATGATCTGTATACAGCATTCCAGCTGTGGGAGTGATATGGATTTATACAGCATCACAGTTCACTACCTGTGCTGCTTTATTCCTTTCCTAATCATTTCCACCAATCTATTTTCCTTTTGATCACAGCAAGCCACAGAACTGGCAATTTCCCTGACTGGACAGCCCCTCTCATTATTTGATTGATTTCCACTGCTGATTGCTTGTCAATCTGTTTCTCTCACTGCTGTGCACAGATATACACATGTCACTGCTGTCACACTGCTCTTGACTGCTCTCTAAAACTTCATTTAAACAAAATGCTTATTTCTCTTGACCAGTAACCCTTAAAAACAACCCCCTCAGACATTCCATCACCAGCTGAGAAATGAACACTTACCCTGACAACCTCTCAATATGCATTTCCTATGGCCAGCTTATCCCCTGCATTAACGTCAGACTGAGCTTGTCCCTTCGTGGCACCAGATTTTAGTGAGACAAAGTTTGATCTCACACTTTAACGGTGCACAAAATGCTTGAATTCTGCCTAAACCTTCAAATATCCTCACTAAAGTCACATCAAAAGGTGCTTTCAAATTGCTGACAATTGATTCCCACTCATATTTAAAACCAGTTACAGATCTAATCCTCTGCTCACTGTCAATACTTCCAATAGAATTGCTTTTCGTAAGGCCAAAGTATTCAGCCAAGTTGAGTCTTTATTCTGCCCGATTATATCTGATTATTTTAGCACTGATATTTAAATGTTCAGGTTAGGACTGATCAGATGTGTAAGTTCTACAGTAAACATTTATTTCTTCTAACCACTCTGTTTCAGTTTTTAATAATTAATTTCAAAAATTAGCCAGCATAAAAATCTACATATTCACCATGATACTAAATAAACAGGAATACTCTTACAACTAAGCACAAATCTTGATAAAGATTAGGAAAACATATGTTAATAAAATAAATCAATAAATAATATCATATAAATAATAATAATAATTATTATAAGTAAAATAATAACATATATATTTCGGTGCATATATTTTGCATTATTTATAATACATATACCAAACTTTCTGCTAGTTTTGAAGTAAAATGAACATATGCAAGGTTGAGAATAGACCTCAATGTAATACATTATTTAGTTCTCCCCATTTTAAGCTACATTTCTTCAAGAGTTTATTATTTTAAACAGCTGGCAATCTGGGCCACAATAGAATATTGTAACAAAACAGTGCTATGAAGTTAAATGTTCTTAATTTTCTAATTACAAAAGAGCCCAGTGGTACCAATATACTCTATTTATTATTGTACTGTTTGTTGTGATTCTGAAATAAAAAGTTAATCTGTAGAAAGAAAAAATAATGCCATAGTCATGTTTGGTTGTTAATTTAAATTCAAATCAATACCCTGGAGAAATGGAAAAAAAAAAAAAGAAAAAAAAAAAGACAAAAAAATACAATGCAGCAAGTGGGTTTTTAAAACACAATGGTAGTTGAAAAAGATTTTAAATCTTCCTAGAAACCCCGTGTTTGCCATCTTAACAGCACTCCTGACACACAGCTTTGATTCTGGGAAGACGAGTGGGCCTCAAGCTCACATTCCTGAGAATATTTTGCATCAGGGAAGAAGCCTTCCACAATCCCCTGTGGTTTGCTGACAGATGAGCTTCTCATCCATACAAATATCTCACTTTAACTTCGTTACCTTAAATTAGCATCTGTCCTAGATTGACTCAAATAATGTGGCTTTAGGCTACAAGAGTTTATTTAGCTCTGTTCTATTTCATTTCAATCAAAATAACTTCCTTGATATGTATTAAAAGCTAATAAACTTTCACCTGCATAGGTGACCCAGATGGATATGAAAATACAAAATGTTCATCCTGCAGTGCTCTAGTCATACTGACAATTTGCAGTGTAAATCTACTCTTAATTTTATTTTAGGATTTTAACCTGCACACTGCCTTGTTCACTTATTGCAAAATAGCTACAAATTCCAAGGAAAAATTAACAAGTAACCAGGCAGTATCATAATTTCTTTAGCTCAAATAAAAAGGTACTATAGATTTGGAGAAAGAAATAGCTTCTGCTGGAAGACAATAATTTAGAGCAAACCCAGAAGGCCAATCAGAAATCAGAATCCGGTGCTTTCTACATCATAAAATAAAAGCTGCAATTACACAACTTGATCCTTGAACTTCTTGATGTTGGCAAAAAAAACCTGAAGACTTTTCTACAGCTTTTACTTGCCTGGAGGCCAAGATATCTGTGACTGTGGAATACTGCCTGATGTCTCCCTAGGCTACAGAATCCCTCTGAAGATGCTGTCTGGCCCCAGTCCAAACAGAAAGGAGTTGTTCTTTTTCTGACAGCAAGAAAAGGCAAACAGCAACTCTCCTGCTACTCTAGAAACACCAAATATGGAACATAAATCCCAAAGTTCAGAAGGGGACCAATTAAAAGAAATTGCCACCCTCCCCCCCAAACAATAACCAAAAAACGGCAACAAAACAAAAATAAACAAACAAACTTATATGAAAGGTGTGTGCAGAGATGCCTATTTTCTCCACCCTTATTTTTTTTAACTGCCTGAGCACATATATTATCTTAAGCAGAAGTGAGACAGCATTTTAGAATGGTACCCTGCCCCAAAAAGTAAATTCTGAAGAAGGGAATTAAGTGGCTTATTTCAGAAAGTGATGAAGTCCAAGAGACTTGACCTCCACTGAAAACCAGTAGAATTTGTCTTCAATATATATACATTATTATTTTAAAATAAAAGCATCAGAAAAATGCATACCGGCACTTTATGTCACATATTGAGTGGTCACAGTTGTCACCACACCTGGACACACTAACCAACAATGAGTTTTTCTTTGCTTTTCCTTTATTCCATCTGCTAGTAGAGAACATTCCTCAAATCTTCTGACTACCAGAGTGCAGGAAGAATTCTGCTTGCTGGTTCTCATCTACATTAGAGCTTTAGCCATAGTTTTCTATGTATAACTCATGCAGAACTGGTTTCCAATACATTCACACAGCCATCCAAAATTGTCAGGATTTGAAGTTTTCAAATCAAGATTGCTCACAACCTACTAACATGAAAGCCTAAGTGCCTTACTGAGCACTACAAAGCCTGGATGAGAAGAAAAACAAAATATCACTTCTCAGTATTTTAAAAAAAGAACAACAACAAGTATTCATGAGATAAATTCTAAAATAATATTGTATTAACATCAACTTCATGCAAGCAAAGTTGAAACTTATCCAGAGAACATGGAAAATTCTGTAACTAATTGGTGGTCATCCTCCAGTGGCATTTTTTTACTTTCCAATATTTATGTACAAAATAATTGCTGTCTTTTGTTATCTCTCACAATAAAAATCCATACTGATATTTTTCCAGCATTGCTATTTTGCTTGGTACATCCTAAGCTATATCTGTATCTATATCTATATATGTGCACTCCCATAAAAACTTCCACACGGGTTGTGTGCACCTGACTTCATCTAGTGCTGAATACAAAGGCTCAAGGCAAATTCATACACAGATATTTATATATAAAAAGAATATGGATTTCCCTCTTTAGAGGATGACTAATTAATTATTCTGTAAATAGTCCAATAATATAAAAATATTATTTCCCCCCTCAATAATAAATTATTCTATAAATATTCACCTTGTGGCTGACGACTTGGATGATAAATCTGGAGATCAAATGGCTGAGCACTTGTTTTTTGTATTACACTGACATTTTGGCCAGTCCATTTATTGGCTTTGGCAAGGGTATTGGTCCTCCAATCTGTCCAATAAACTTCACTCCCATACAAAGAAACAGCAAAAGGGTGAGAAAGATATTCGTGACCCCGTATAATCTCTATCATGCTGGTTCCATCATACAATGCAGAATAAATGGCATCCGATCTACAAGACAACCCCAAATTCAAGATTATGTAAAAAAAAAAAATAAAAATCACACAACCATTATGACATTGGGCAAAACAAGTAAAAAACTTCCTCTGTAAGCTTGGTAAGACCAAAGAATTTTTGTAATGCAATCATTAACTTTATAAATGACGAAGTTAATATTATAAATTTAACTAGACATATTAAATACTTGTTTGTATTATGCCTTAATTTACCTCAGTGCTGTGAAAAATACAACAGAAAATTTAGTTTTCTTTCAGACAAACTTAAAATAATAATGAACTAACTTGAGCCTTGCATGGATGAGTGTCAGGGAGGACACAGGGAGCCAGGAATGTGGGTGATCCCATAGCTGGCAGGGCAATTAAATAAATTTAAATATTGAACACATGCCTGCCCAGGGCTCTTTATGTCCATAACATCCATGACTACATTCCACTTACACGGCAGTTCAGGTTTCTGCATGGAGGAATGAGAATTTCTCAGTGCCTATAAGGATGCTGTGGCCACTTTACCTGGCATCTGTCCACACTATTCTTTTTTCAAAGTGATCCACAGTGAGGCCATTGGGCCAGGCTCCAGTGTCCATGTCCTTGTAGATGATCTTCCTCTCTGCTCCACTCATGGAAGCGGATTCAATGCGAGGGAAATTTGCATCCCAGTCTGTCCAAAACAGAATTCTGGTGAGAGGAAAAGGAAAAGAAAGGGGGATAGAAGAAAATATTAAAGCGTGAAGAAAAATCTGAAATGGTTTATGAGACAACAGTGGGAAAAAGGTTCAACCATTTACATACTTCAAAGGAAAGGATTAAACATAGATTAATTTGGGTCCCTACATAAATTACTTAGGGTAACACGGAGGTAATATTTCATTTTTAGTGTTAGAGCCACCATGAAAATAAAGAACTTTAAAAAAAAAAACAAAAAAAACTAGGGGTTTAATTGCATTTCCTTTTCCATGTCCATTTATACAGTAGCAGCTTGCCTTGTCTTCCCTCTATAATTAGAAACCCAGCTCATTAAAAGAAATTATAATGAGATCCTTTGAAAGCAATCCATGGATAAGAAGGATGGGGAGGGGACAGTGGGAAGAAAGGTGATTTGAGGTAGCAGGGATCAAGGAACAGGCTAAATAAGAGATTTTCAGCTACTCTTAAGAGTATTCTAATGAAGACCCTTGGACTTTGGTATGTCACTAATGAATTTTATAAAGATTACACTTGCTAAGAAAACTTCAAAGACAGGTTTTATTGTCATCTCAGTCTTGTACCATCTCTAATGTTTTTCTAATAAGAACTTTTATTGTTATAGCCAAAGAAGTGTCTTGTTAAATAAGAGAAGCAGCACCACCCAGAAGACAGAAATAAAGTCTAACTGTTCTTAGATTACTGAATTTTCAACAACACACAGACTTGTCAAAGGAAAATTATACTTTTGATAGAAAAACTTATGGTTAGTTGTAAAGAGTTAATTGCAAAGAGCCAGACTGCAGCAAAACTTCTGACAAGTTTTTTTTTATTTCCCACTAAAAGACCTTCAACCTTGGCAGCCAGGGAGGTTCGCAGGATGAGCCCACTTGTGCTGTTTGTTTGTCTCAGTGCTGAGTTTCTATTTCAGACTGGGCCAGGTATGTGTTCATCTATAGATGTTTATTTTACACACATCTGTGTAGCTCTGTCTCCACTGGGATACAGGATTTGTGCACTCCTTACACAGTCCTTTTCCTTGAATCACCAGTGTTTATTCACAGTCATTTGTGAAAGGATTGAGGAGCTATTCCTGTCTATGTTTAAAGATTTTTTTCTTTCCTGACTTCTAACATAACGTAGCATCAATTGCTTCTAGCTCCTCAAAAGGCAGATTAAGCCTTCAGTTTCAAGAAGAGTTGCGATTTGATTTTTTTTTCCTCCCAACCACTTAATTTGAACAACTTCTCTGCCAATTCTTCTGCCAACAGGACGCCTGTTTTTAAAGATCTTTATAGATAAGCGATGCACTCTAAATAAGCTTTCTAAATGTCAGTGGAGAGGGCAACAGCCTTAATCATTAAAGCACGTACATCCTAATGCACAATTTAGGTCCCAGAATTTCGGACCTTTATCAATCTTTATTTTTATGTTCACAGCTTTGCTTCTGAGAAACGTATTCAGTGAAGACACATGACAGACCGTAGGAAATTCCTAAACAAAATTAAATATGACTTTGAAAACAGGTCAGTTGTGCTATTTTTGGTCACATTTAATTTGTGGTTGGTGGCTTGTCACTTTTGTTGTGTTTTTCTGAATGTTCTTGTTTGTTTGGAGCTTTTTACCCTCTCTGAAAGAGCAATAGTTTTGGGAAGGGGATGTAGCTGTTGAATACACATAATATTCTAGTTTACAGCATACCCCTAATAAATAGGTAGAAAAAAAACACTGACAGGAGCTGGCAAGCATTATCTCCAGAGATGAAAACCAAACACAGAATGTGGCATTTATCTCACTCAGCCATTAAGCTTCCATTAATGTCTAAGCTGTAGTTTCATAGTCCCACCAAAAAAACCCCACAAAAACAAACAAAAAACCCCCAACAAAAACAACCAACAAAAACCTCAAACAAACAAGCAAAAGTCCAAACCATAACAAACAAAAAACCCACAAAAACCCAAAAAATTGGTCTCTAAGTGAGAGGAGTTACCTAAATCTGTCCATTAACCACACTGAAATGTTAGACCAAACAGTACAGTTATCATCCACATTGAAAAAAAAATAAATGAAACAGCAGCATGGCAAGGTAAGTAATTTGCCAACAAAAAGTTCCCTGTATTGCCTGACTTACCATTTTTTAATCCTTTTCACTTAGAAAAAACACACTAATAATAGATTCTTTATCATTCAAAATACACTTTCAAGAACTATCGAAGATAAGTTACAAACTACAACTCACAGCTTTAAAATAATTCGCAACAAGAAAAAATAGTGTTTTTATAATCTATAATTACCCATATCTGGGATCCAAAGCAATAGCCCTTGGATGCTCCATAGCTCCAGCTATTAACGTTGTCCTCAAAGTGCCATCGAGTTTTGCTACTTCAATTTGGTCCAAGTTGCTGTCTATCCAGTAAATGTTTCCTGCTATCCAATCTACAGTCAGACCTTCAGGAGTGGCGAGGCCATGCTGCACCACAACCTCAATGGCACTAACACCTTAAAGAAAAAGAGAAAAATAAGAAATAAACCAACCAACCAACCAACCAACCAACCAACCACCACCACCACCAAAAAACAACACAAAAAAAAAAGAGGAAAATAGATTCTTAAAGAACTAATGTAGAGACTGATAGAGTGAACATGAACATACAAGTTTATCAGATGTTCCTGGAGTAAATTCTGGATTATTTGGGGTTTGCCTTTTAGATGGAAGCACTGGAACATAAACTTCAACTAAGAACATTTTGTAGAAACTCAGTTGTATATATTACGAGATTATATTGAGTTATAGGCCATCATTATGTCACAAGAGCAAAGAAAAAGTCTTTCTGCATGCTATAAAATTTTGAAGCCAAGTCTTTCACCTAGTGAGAGGAGATAATTTATCAGACATCCAATAAATTCTTATACTTTTTTAATAAGGTGAAGATAAACTGCAAAAACCAACCAGCCAACCAACCAACCAAAAACACCAAAACAAACAAAAAAACAAACAAACAAAAACAAAAACAAACAACCAAACAAAAAAACCCAACCAACCAACCAACCAAAAAACAAAACAAAACAAAAAAAACAAAACAAAAACCCAAACCCAACCCCCCCCCCCCCCTCAATATTGCACTCATTGACTCATTGGACCAGGAAGAAACACCAGTTCTTTGCATTTGCCGTTTTCTTCCCCCTAGAGCATACTGCAAAAGGAAACTTTGATAACAAAAGTCTTTTCGTGCCTGGAAATGAAGTACAACCTTGATATACCCCTTTTCAAGGGCAGAATGCCATCATAAGTTCTGTTTCTGTGAATGGCAGCTCAGTTACAACTGATCAGGTCTAACACCCTGCAACTGCAGGTGTTCTCACTGTTAAGAAAATAAAGAGTCAGTCCATACCTCCAGTGTCAGAGAGCTTGCCTCTGTAAATTTTGTCCTCCACCACATCTGTCCAGTACAGTAAACTCTGACTGAAATGAAAATCCAGGGCTATTGTATTTCTTAAACCAGGAACTAAGAGGCTATAGTCACGCTTGTGAAGATCAATTTTTCTGATTTCATGTCGAATAGAAAAAATTATGAAAGCCTCAAATGGATCTGGAAGACGAAGATTAAACATTTCAAAGGAATAATAAAAAAGATATTGCTACAAATTGATATAAATGACAAGTGCAAGGTGAACAACAGAATACTTTATCAGGAGAAACAGATGATTAAAACAATTCATCTTTTGATAAGGAGTCTTTCAATTACTTTTTCAGTCCAACAGACTTCTTAATTCTCCCTTCTAGCATTATCTTTGATCCCAACTAGAGATATTAGACATTAAATTTGGGAATATCAGACTCAACTGTTGAACTGAATTTGTAGCTCTAGCACTATGAGCTCATAACTAGAGCTTTAAAAAGTCACATTATCAAATTTAAAATCTGCTTCTCCAAAGGTTCAGAAAAATGAAAACATTAAAATATGCATTGTTTCAAATTCAGCTGAAACAATTTACTAATACATAAAATACCTTTGAAATATACAGCATACCTTGTGTTTTCAATTGAAGTGCATCAAAAAAACCCTCATGCCCAACTAACAAGCAAGAAAATGAACATTTGATTTGCTTACTGATACATGTCATCACAAATCCAGCTACCAAAGACTTTCTCATCCTCTTGTTAATGAATTAATGCTACATGATTTGTGCCAGTGAGTTGATATTAAAGTGTGCAAAAATATCTGTAAACACGATCAGCATTGGTCAGCCATGCTATGAAATTGATTTTTTTATTATAGTTCTTACATAGATTAGGAAAGGTTTTTCAAGCAAATAACTGTGTTAATAAAACAAACAAGGAAGACAAAAAATTGGAGTCTACAAACTGTTGAATCAACTCAGTATATCCACTTTGAAAAAGATATTTTTTCACAGCAATCCTTTTCTGTGGGGAAGTAGTTGATCCTCCCAAAACACTCTGAGTTCCTTCTCCCAGAGTGAAACACAGATTATACTGGGAAATTTGCTTTCCATACAATTAAACTTATTTATGTAAATGATTATAGGCAGTTTATGGCAATAGGCAATACTCCTGTTCTCAAGGCTTCTGAGAGTCTCTGAAAATACCCAGTTTATCTCTTGCTCATTCACTTGAACACTTCACTGTTCACTTCCTCCTGCAGCTCCTCTTCTCCTGATACCCACTGCACACACAGACTGAATTATCTGTGATGTTTTAGACTGATCAGGCGCCTCAGCAGAGCTGTGTTTCTGCTCTTAAAGCACTTGTTCACAATCTGGCTTGAACTTTCCAAATGACCCTGCTATTTGTTAAAGCAATGAATGACTTTCTGCAAAGCAAATTTTTCAAAGCTCTGAAGTGGTCAAATAATTAAATAAAGTGCAGAACAGGATCGCTGACATTAGGAGCTGTTTCACAAGCACCAGTTGTCTGAACTTGAGACACACTTTAATGGCACTTCCCAAATTCTGATAAATTGGCAGCTATTGTGCAGGAACCTACTAATCTATGGGGTTTTTTGGCAATTCCAGTGCATAAGAACACAAGTCATAATCCTCACCAGTAGCTTTTTCTATATTTCTCAATAATTAACAACACAATAGGAGAAAAAAAAAACAAACAACTAATAAATGCATGCTATGTTGGATTGCTTTTTTCATTCAAAGTAGAGGAAGTAGAGTTTAAGATAAGTAACCTATGGTGCAAATTATCTTTATGAAAAGGATTAATGTTCAGTGGGATCTTGACAGGATTTACAATTTAAATAAACACAACAAAACCCTAAACCTGGCTGACAACAGCCTGTAACACTGTACCCTCCTCTGATCACAGCTCTTGAAGAAGAGTGTGACTCAATTCAGAAATAAAAGAGGAAATGAGCAGGTGTTCCAAGAGGTCTAGAAATCATGGCCTGCAAGGGAAGAACAAACAATCTGGAATTGCTTAGTCTAAAATAAATGGAATATGAAGATGAGTGGAAGCACATGAAATTCCCTTAAGACATAAAAGGCTTATGAATTGAAAATGGGAAAAATCCTGTTTTCTGTATAAATAACAAGTAGGGCAGGGATTAAAGGCTTAAACTGGACCAGGAAGACTCAGAAAGACCAGAAAAACAAAACATCTTCAGGAAAGTGAGTCAACAAAACATTTCACCCCTGGGAAACTTGTAGTTTAGCACTGAAGGTATCCTGAAGGTCTTGGAAAGCAGATAAACAGCAGCAGTATTAGCTAGGCTTTGATCTTCCTTCCAACCTGATCATTCAATGGCTCTATAAAATCAGCTACATTACACTGTATTCGAATTTTCAGGCTCAATCAAATAATTAAAAAAAAAAAAATATATATATATGTTTCCATCACCCAATACACCCAAAATTTGATGTTACTTTCCAGATAAATCTTTGAGAAATTGAGACCAAATACTTCTTCTTCTGCAAATTGACTAAAGTCAGTTTGAGACTAAAGTCTCAAATCAATGTAATGGTTATTGCCTACATTCTTTAAAACTTTCAGGAAAATTAACTGTTATCAATTTGTTTAGAAAAATCATACATTTCTGCATTTCATGATTTCATAAATGTCTCAAATTTTTTTACCACAAAGACTAGGATATAAAATATATGCAAAAAAAGTATGAATTACATTAAAAGCTGTAAAAAAAAATCTCTGCTAGAAGAAAACTGCCTAAACAATACCATCAAAAAAGACTCCATAAAGAATAATGGCTCACATTTTTCAGTGGGTTAAATTTAAAATTCTTTCTTAGGAAAAATTCTGACTGAATGTAATTGTTTGATTGAAGCTCAATGTAACAACAGCAGCACATCAAGGAATCTACACTATGCTTTTATGAAAATTACCTCAAAGAAAAACAATAACTTCATAAAGATTCTGAAATAAACCTTCATTAAAAGTTTGACACAGCTCAGAGAAGATTAGAATATTTTGGACTATTCCCCTCTCCATCTCAGCATTGAAAGATATCTGGAAATTGTAACAGAATTGAGTTTCAAACTAGTTAAGACCAAACAGACAGACACATCATCCTCCTTTTTTTTCTTTTTTTTTAAAGGATATATCTATATCTATGTATATACATAGATGAAGTGATAGAACAGTTTCCACTGCTTAGAAAAGGCTGACAGTCAATTTTAAACTGTTTCTGAGCTCATCTAACATTTATTATACCAAAGTCTGAAAGGCTGAATGTAAACATGAAATTTAAGTATCTTTTAAGAGCAGTATTTTGTTTCCTGAATGCTTATTATAATTTTAGAGAGCAAGTGCAATATACCAGCACAACTTTTTATTTTAAATGTGTTCCAAGAGAAACCAGGAACACAAATATGAAAACCTATAATTTGTATTGACTTTCTATCTGAATAATGGAGCTCAGTAACACACTCTTAGTTCAATCAATACAAATTTAAATCTAAAGGAAACATTTAATGTTCGGGCAGTCAGTAATGTAACAATGCCAGAACAGCAACAAGCAAACGAGACGAAAACAAGAGACATGGAAAGGGAAGAAACTCAGGAGGAAAAAAAGAGACATCACAAAGGAGACTAAAAAAGGCTTTGAAAAAGAAACTAGAAAGAGAAGAACTGCTCAATTAAAGCATTTTAGTTTTATTTACTTATTATTCTGTAACTCATTATATTTCTCTGGCAATTCATTAGATTCCTCTGACAAACATAGTTTTTTGATAGTGAAATGCAATCAGGGAAAAAAACTTAGAATCACATAATTCCTGCATTTTCAGCACTCATATTCCCATTCTAATGGGCTCACAAATAAATGTTTTTACCATATTCTGAAAATGTATTGCATACCAACTTTACCTGTTATTGCGGTGTACTTGTGAAATGCTTCTTATGCATAGGAAAATGCTATTTCAGACAGAAAAAAAGAAAAAAAGGCTACAGGGCAACGTTTTCATTTTCTTGTGAGTAATTTATTTTTTCTTCTGGAAAACAGATTATAAATCACTGTTCTAATAGAATACACACCTACTCCTGGTTCAAGGCATCTTAAATCACCATGGCTATGCTAAGAATTACTTCATAACAACTGAAATTATTGAAATAGTAGTTTGGCATTTGGGGGACAGCTTATCTTCATAAGGTCACTTTGAACTTTATTTGTAATAGTATTATATAAAAGCTTTTCCTTCATTCTAAGTTCATTCAAGATCTCATGCCCAGAGACTTAAATGATGGCGACATTTTGAGTCTCACAGATTCACAAAAGAAACCAAAATTGTTCTCACTTTCCTAAAATGCCCTTCACACAGTCAACAACTGAAGTCTCAGAGGATCTGTCCTCCAGAGAACTTCCCATTTCTTTTGAATTAAATAAGCTGAAAAGGGCCAAGATTATTTGTGCCCCTAAAAGCACATGCCATATTTAATATGGAATAATTTTGTCACAGCTTTGATGGCATAAAGGTAATATCATTACAGTTTGTAAAGAAAGGTATCATTTTTCTTTATATCAGCTGCCATCACAGGTCTCAGATCATATATTTAGTATTACATTCTTCAAAAAAAATCTGGAGAAATCAATTTGTAACTTCAGATTCTCACTAACACCAGTAAACATTAAGCAGAAATATCTCATGGGCTTAAGAAACACGAGAAACTGTAGTCTCACTTTTCTTATTTTATAGCACAAGTGAGTATGCTTCACTTTTTTTCCCAACTTAGTTTCCAAATTTTGGGCATTTCTACATGATTTAGTTTAAAGTTTGTTTCAAGCTTTCCTCATAAGAGTTACTAACACTGTCTTAAATTCTTTTTAATCCTCTCATTTCTCTAACCAAGTAAGAATGCACTTTTTTCACTTACTGGAAGTGTCCATAATATAGCAAATCAGATTGATCAATTGATTGATTGAGAACCAGACCAAAGCACTGACAGAAAGCAAGAAATTTAACACTGCAGAGTAAGAATAAATAAAGAATATCCTAACCATATTGACTGACTTGTGAAATACCCATATAAGCAAAAGACAAAAGAAAAATGTTGAAGATACTTCTGTTCAGAGTTGCAAAAATATATGAATGAATATCACATCCTTCTATTCTCTATGAAATAATAGAGATATTATAGAATAAAATTATCAAATAATCCTGAATTTAAAAAAAACTGAAATATGAAAATCTAGAAAGCAAACTCAATACTCTTTTTAAGTCCCTACCAGGGAGGTAAAGGTGTGACAACAGTTTATATTGCACATGGATGTTTCTGTTTTACACACAACACTGCACCTGAAAAACACACTCTTAACATAGTTTCCAAAAGATGCTTCAGTGCTTGTTAATAGTGAACAATGAGGGGAATACATTCCCCTCTCCTGCTTTGGCTCATGTTGGTTTTCACCTTGATTAGTGAGCTGAGCAGGCTCTTACTGCTGTCAAAAAACAAGAGCCAGAATGCCTTAGGGGAAAAAACAGCGTAAATATTGAATTCTAACAGGCAGCATATAACTGCACAGTCAAAATTAATCTTTTGAACCCTCAACCAATACTGATAAATATCATGATTGATCCGTTTCTTAAAAATACATAGTAAAATCCCCATATAGAATGCACAACTGTGTACATACATATATGCCCATGCATATTAACTGTATATGAAAAACTGTATAAAACTTCGAACAATTTCAGAATTATACCATATTAACATTCCTAGAAACATCTGGTATTAGCATTCTTAGGTTAGCAACAGCCTAATATTTCAATACCCCTTTGTACATCAAGAATAGGGAGAGTTTTAATGAGTCTTTAGATTGCAATCAACCCCACATTTGGACAATCCCAGCCTGTATTTCTTATGTATAAAAAGAAAAAAAGAAAAAAAAAAGTGAAAGAAGCTCTCAGCAAATGGCCATCACAGTTATTAACATCCTGAATACTGAACATGCACCAAATTTCAACTTACCAGTACTAACACAACTCTCTCCATCCTTACTGAGCTTCCAGCCTTCGTAACATGAGCACTTGACAGTATTTTTATGCTGTTCACAAACTTGGCTGCACTTCAGGTGCTTGGTGCAGTAATCCATAATCTCACAAGTTTTGTTGTCTGTAGTAAGATTGAATCCTGCAGGGCAGGAGCACACAATTCTTCCTCCAGGAACCACAGAACACTGATGGCTACATCCACCATTGTTAAGTGAACATTCATCTGAAATAACATGGAGAAACAATAATTAAGGGCTGCAAAAGCTGTCAGTTTTGTTGTACATGGTAAAGTCAACTAAAACACCTACAAAGGCCTCCAAGATGGGCAAACAAAATTTTATATTTCTAAACCAGATTTCTATACTTTTTTAAAATTATCTGGTGTGCAAGCATTCATCTGGCAGCTTTACTTCAACCCTTCAAAATTTTAGCATAGCTCCATGTCCAAGAGGTGATCTTCAGGAGCCAGCGTTGGGATTGACACTGTTTAGCACCTTTATCAGTGACATGGACAGTGGGATTGAGGGCACCCTTAACAGTTTGATGAGACAGAGTAGTGTGAGTGATGCAGCAGGGAAAAGATGCCATCCAGAGGGACCTGGCCAGGCTTGAAAGGTGGGGCTTGTGAACACAACTTGAAGTTCAACAAAGCCAAATACCAGGAGCTGCACGGAATCAGGGCAGTCACAAGCTCAAATACAGGCTGGGGAAATGATGGATTGAGAGCAGCCCTGAGAAGGAGGAGGAAGTGGAGGTGTTGGTGGATAAGAAGCACAACACAACCTGGAAAGGTGAGCTTGCAGCCCAGAAAGCCAAATGTGCCCTGGGCTGCATCAAATAAAGCTGTACCTCAAAGGAAGGAGATTCTTCCCCTCTGTTCTTGTGAGACCCCACCAGCTCTGGGGCCCCCAACATGAGGAGGATGGGGATGTTTTGGAGCAAGTACAAGGAAAGCCATGAAAATACTCTGAGGGCTGGAGCAGTTCTGCTCTGTAAACTGGCTGAGAGCTGGGAGTATTCAGCCTGGAGAAGAGAAGGCTCCAGGGAGAGCTCAGAATGCTTTCCAGAGCCTAAAGGGGCTCCAGGAGAGCCGGAGAGGGACTTTGGACGAGGGCCTGCAGTGACATGACAAGGCGGAGTGGCTTCAAATTGACAAGGGACAGCTTAGATTTGACAGTGGGAAGAAATTTTTTAACTTTGAGGGTGGGGAGGCCCTGGCACAGGTTGCCCAGAGAAGCTGTGGCTGCCCCATCCCTGAAGTGTCCAAGGCCAGGCTGGAAGAGGCTTGGAGTAACCTGATCTAACAGAAGTATCCCTGCCTAAGCAGGAGGTTGGAACGAGCTGACCTTTAAAGCACCTTCCAAGCCAAACCACTCTATGGCATGAACTCAAGATTTTGTAGTTGGAGAGAGCTGCAAATGAGCTGAAGTCCTTTCTTTCACATCGATGTCCTTTAAATTGTTTACCTCCAGGAATGTTTTCAGGGGTTTGAAAATGAAAGACTTGTCTCCTTTGCCTTCTTTGAAGAAAACTAAAACTTCAAGCATAAACTCAGTATGACTTCAACTAAACAAAAACCCTCACATAGGCTCTAGTGCTAAAATTTCAGCACGAGAACCTTTTCCTCAGCAGGAGGTATCACAACAGACAGTATCAAGAGCAATCAGAAAAAGGTGTCTAAAAGAAGTACCACAAAGATCGCCTTCATCAGATCCATCAGGGCAATCTCTTCTCCCATTGCAGAGCTTCTCAGGCTGTAGGCAGATGGAGGTATCATTAGCACAAGGGTATTTTGGTGGTCCACACAAATAGCCCTCGCAATTATCCTCATCAGACTGATCCTCACAATCAATATCGCCATCACATAGCCACGCTTTGCTAATGCATCTCCCTTGGGGAAAAGAGACAATAAACACAGCAAATCAGACTGGAAGCAAACTTTAGGAGGTAAAAAAACCTTCAAAAAAAATACAGATTTTTTTTGCTTTTTTTAAAAAAAATACTCTTTTCTATTGAAACTTCTTTCCTCTTTGATAAGCAGAAAGAAACCAACTTGCACTTCAGCTCTGAAGAATCATCCACAGCTCTTTTGACAATCTAATTTTCTAAACAACACCAATCCTACTTATTTGTGTGCTGAACAAAACTGCATACAGGCAGGACACAACCTCAAAATCTGTTAAATACATCAAATGATACTAAAATTTTCTAATTATTTTTAATTTCTGGTTGTCTTCATCTCTCTTCTTTTATCTTCTACTGCAACAGCCCTCAATGGGAGCAATGTTTCAATATATGACTTTTAATTAGCATGAGTTTGCAAAGGAAAAATCTTTCTAGGAAGTAGACACCACCCATTCCCCAGTGATGTCAGATAAATGATCTGCTTTTAGGCAAAATAGCTACAGCAGATGAAATTTCTCAAATGACTTCAGTTTTGTCAAACTAATGGTCAGAACACATCCCAAAAGGGGGAAAAGGAATTTGTGACGACCATCAATGTTTAGAGATGCAAGAAAGTTTCTTGATTGGAAAAAGGGTTTAATTTTTTAAATCATGCAGGCATTAAATTAGAATCAGCAAAAGCAGAGATTTTGATGAAAAGAGCCAAGATTGTGAATGCTGACACTTACAGGTGTGTGTGTGCTCCTGTCCCAGCCTATTTTTCTACTTTCTACCTACAGCCAGGAAGGTTTAGCTGCAAATTTTGATAACATCAAGACTGAACAGAAATGCCATGTACTTTATTTTCCAGTTAATAGAGAGAGAACAGGTAGAGCCACAGGTAATGAAGCTGACCTAGATTTTTTTATTTTTTTGCCCATGAATTAATTATGCAGAGAAAATCAATTGGAATGGGAAGGAAGATCCTGGGAATGTTTACTTCCATTGACAGCAATTCTGATGGATGCCCAGGCACTGACTGGCAAAGCCTGAGACACCTAAGTTCAAACTTGCTCAGCATGACCTGACACAACTTTCTGTCCACCCTTCCCAGCTTACCAAATATCAGATTTTAACTTTCTTAAAAGGAAACATTTATTGAAGATTGGTTTAATGCATTTGATTTGACATTTTAGTCCTCTTTTGATGCAAAAAAAATGCTGATGTCCTCACAGAAAGTCAAGGGCATAAAATACAGTGAAACAAGAACACTGAGAAAAACCATGATTCTGCAGCACTCAGGAGGAAATTGTGAGACTGTTTTCACTTTTGGTGAAGAAAAGCAAGAAGTGAAACATCAGGATCATACTACACTGAATGTGGGGTTTAAACAACAGAACATCATTTTGCCAGTGCAAAATCAGCTTGAAAACAAACAGGGAGGGATGGCAATAAGAATGAAAAGCTTCCACCATTTTCTTTAGTAGCCAAAGTCCCAAATATCCCATTCTCAAAAGATAGAATTGCACAGACACCAGGAAACAAAATTGTATGCATGATATGCATGCAGCTTATCATTACATGCAATCACAAGTGTTTCAAAAATGTGTCCCTATTCTTTATTATCCTGAATGATCATTGGTTTTATATATTACTACAACACAGCAGTAGAATGCAAGCTAATGGAAAATACCAACATCAACCAAACCAACCATAACCTAAAGTAAATTGAGGTTGCTTCCAGTAGTGCTCCTAATCTGTTACTTTAATCTTTTATGCATTCAAATGTTTACAGAGAAAATCAGTTTCCCTGCCTTTCTTGTACCTTAGTGAAGATATCTTTTATAATGAAAGATTCATCTTTCATTATGATAGATATGACATGTTCTTAAGTAGAATATACTTTCAAGGAATTAATCTTTGCCAAGATTCTAAAGAGACGGACTTAATGAAATATTATGACTGTCTGAAATCATTACTTAAAATTCACTGAAGTATTTTTCCTTTATTGCCCCTTAGTGAAACTCACATTTCTGGTTTCCAGGAATCTCTTTAGTAAAATTCCATCATAAATTAATTGCCTCAATAGCTGTAGCTGCCCTTTTCCATAGCTCTTTTGTGTAACACAGTGAAACAGAAGGCCTGAGGAGCAGCTATGTGGGAAAGTCTGATCCAAATGCTTCTCCAAATTTTTTTATTTCCTGCAACTATTATCAACAGAATTAACTATTTATACACCCCTTCAGTCTTTGTCAGCATGCTGAACCCAGGAGATTTTTTGTCTGATTACATCTTCAACCATAGGAAAACTACTTTGGTGGAGCATTAATTGCACTGTTTCCTCTTTCAGCTAATTCTTACTGCCTGAGGCTGTAATGTAACACCTTCCTAAACTGTACAATGGACTCACTCTCGAGCCCATCACCATTACAGAATGTTCCAATCTGACACATCTAACAAAATGTTGTGATGGTCAATGATCTCACTTGTCCTGTAGAACACACATGGGACTTAGACTGAACCACATTGTCTAAAAAATGTGGTCATTTTTTAATTTGAAGATCTTAGTAGAAAGCAGATGTTTATAAATGACTCCTGGATGAGACAGGAGGAGAAAACAAAAAAAAACCCAAAAAAACACCCACAGGCTTAAAGAAGAGAGCTGTTAATGCAGAAAACAATATGGCCATGCACTAAGGATAAAAATCCTACCAATTTCCTCATCATGTTATCATGTTTCTGGAAAACTTTTCCTTCCCAGCCTCCCACAGCACCAGCTTCTCTGGTCACAAATCTAATCTGAACTCAGACAATCCCCATCCAGACAGCACCAGTGCTGCTGTTCTTATATTCTTCCAGCATCACTGTGATCAGCACCCACTGACTTGATTTCCTTTATGTACATTCCTTATTTTCCATTTCAAACCAGTACTACTTCTTTCCTTAAAATCTTTTTTCCTCTCCAATATTATTACATGTAAGGAGAAAAAAAAAAAAAAGAAAAAAAAAAGGAGAAAAAGTATTAAAAAATAATCCACAGAGTAGCATCAAAAATGGTAGGATATCATCAACTGCAGCTTGAAAAAATAGAAAGAACAGTAAGTATGACAAATAAACATTACAGCTCAGATGTACTGCTTACTAAACTGAAGTATTCATGGCTCTTTTGCATTTGCCTTCAGAGAAGTACTTTATTATGATCATTAGAGTAATCAGATGGCATTTTAAGTGAGATTGCACAGATTCTGCTCATGGTGTAGCATTACTAACTGAAAAGTAGGGAGATAGAATAAAAAGGATAAATTTATGTAGTACATAAAATTGAGCTGAAGTACATGCCCGTAATAATTTTTGGAGGACAGAATCAGAATTTAAAACAGAAAGTTGGATCTTTGTACAATTTAAATTAGTCTATTCTAATTTAAAAGAAGCCTAATCTAATTTAAAACCAGAAAATAATTGGCAAGAGTAGTCAATCTCAATCAGGTAATGACTGCTTCTCACATCCTACTGCCATGTAACCTCTAGTAAATTTTTCATCACACATAACTACAAACAAACATGGGATGGTTTTTAAAAAAATTAGAAAAGCAATTCTGAAATCTGGTCGCTCAAGTACCCTGCAGCATTTTGGCTGACTTTGGATACAGCAGCTCAAGGACTGCCCAGGCTGGACAGTTCCAGCGAGACCAACAAAAGTAATAAAGGTGTAAAAACATAAAAGAGAAATTGAAATTATCAAAGGAGAGAAAAAAGAATGTTTATTCAACAAATAATGCTTTTAGGGACCCATATGGCAGAGGTCGTTCAATATCCAAAGGAGTCAGATGACTTGTTAGGGATAAAAGGTTCAGCTACTAGAGGCAAATGACAAAATGTCATCCATATAGGATACAGAACACCCTCCCCCATTGTAGATTGTTAACTGAATATTGGAAAAGGAGCTGGGTACAATGGGTTCTGGAGATCACCATCCCTGTAAGCAGAAAAATCCCTTTTGGCTGAATGCTGACAAATTCTGGTTTTGTAGCTTGGCACTCATGCCTGTGGCATTGTGACACATTAACCAAAGCCACAAAGGCCACAGTAAGGAAAGACCCTGCAGCTACTATTAACAGACAAAAAAAATGAAAAGAAATGAGCAAAAAAATGGGCAGAACCATCTCACTATTACTCTTCTCACCAGCTGCCATCTCCCTCCCCAAGTACTGGCAGTTTCAGCTCCCTCCATACTCATGTTCCTGCACAGACCCATCACATTCTGTATCAGATGTCACCACCCAGCAATCAGTCTCTGAGGAGACAATTAGCCAGTGCCTCCTCGTTGGAGCAACTGCCATAAATGTGCAAGCCAGACAGCATTATTCCTTTAGAATCATGCACAGAGAAAATTCCATTTCTTCTGAAACATTCCAGTAACTATTTCTCATAAATCCATTATTATTCCTTTGTCCAAACCACATTAAACGAATGGAAAAGTACCTAAACAAAAATTTGCCTTTGTTGTTTTCTGCTACATTACTGCATGCCTCCTCCAGAACAGCAGTTTTGTTACTTCCAGGAGGAAGAAATATTGCAAAAGAGAAAATTATGTCAGTCATAACTGGTGGCTGCAGTGGTGTTTCCACACAACAAATGCACAATTGCATTTTCCTTCAAATCAAAGCCATATACCCTTGAATTTAGCAAATTTTTGATGGAATTTTTTGTTTTTCTGTACTTCTATGTGGCAGCCAGAGAACTTTTCATTCTGTTAACTGAGACAGTGACCTTCTCTAACATAACTACAAACACAGGAAAAATACATAATGAGGGAATGTAGCTTGGACTGTGGACTTTGAAATGGTGTTCTTGTTCTCTGTTGAAAAAACAACTAATTCAGACAATTATGCTGAATTTTAATTCTTGCTATTTCCTGTTATTATGGCAGCTATATTTGGAAAATCTTAGCTGACCACCAAAAAGGCATTTCCATTCTCTGTCTCTAAAATCATTCAGGACAAGTAAGAAACCAACTCCAGCCTAAGAAGCAAGCTTTTCTGAAAGGAATAAAGCCTAATAATTAAAATCTGTACTTCATCTTATATTCCACACTGCCTCTAACCTATCTCTCTGCTTCCTCTTAACTAAAGTAGTAATATCTTGTCTCATTAGCTTTCCATATGCAGCTAATGAAAATAAACCTAATCTATTGAGATTTATTCACCTTTCTTGCCTCTAACAATTCAGCTTTGGCCACTTGGACTGGTGTTAGCTTTTCCCAATTTAGGCACTAGGAAATACACTTGCTCCTGGTACTATTTCCTGTATCAGGGTTTCTATCAATCAGTTTCAGGAAACAGACAACTCTGTTGGAAGTGAATAATCCATTTTTACTTCTAGAAAGTGTTTCATTTAACAGCCAGTTATTCTACACATCTTCAGGGAAATAGTAAGAACAAAAAAGGAAATGTTTTATTTAGACACAGTTCAATATTCCATATTTCTTTTTCAAGACCTCATGATTTTTATAACTTTCAAATCCAAGTAACAGCAAGATACTTTTGGACAGAGATCACACAATTCCTCTGACACATTTATCATGCTTAGCTGTAACACAGGTATTACAACGGATTCTCCCTTCCTTCAGTATTTGTAGTCGCCAATATCCCACTTCTTAGAGCCTTCATTAAATATTGCTGTGAAAGTTATTTTAGGCCTAATATCACACAAAGCGTTGAAAGAAATCACAAAAAACATTAATACTGTGCTGACATATATTAATTTCTTCCTTAACTGGACTTTCCCTTAAAAAAAAAGGTTCCATCTAAACATTATTGTTTATATCATTACATATCCTCATACAATGATTGCCACATTCTTATCACACCTTTTAGTGAAGTATACTTAGGGAAACAACATTGATATTAAACATAATCAAAGAATGTATTTTTCTTCCAATACTGCACTTCAAATTTCCAGTGCTGTAGTTGCAATTCTTCAAAGTATTCAAGGTACTTTATACCATTTTATTCAACTTACTTCTAGGGCTAAAAAGGGGAAATAGAAGAAAACACCTGAACTTGGAGTACTATTAAATGCTTTATATAAGTATTTGGTGTGATATACTCTCATAGAGACTGGTTTCAGCTTTAAGTAGTCTCAAAACTCATCCATTTAGTATTGCAAATCAGAATATAGGGCATGTAAATCAATATTATTTTCCTAGTAAGAATACAATGAGTAACCTCACCTTATTTGTATTAAGCATTAAAAACATTATTTGAAGAGTAGATATGTGATCAAACAACACGAACCACACAGACACACACAGAGTAATGAGACGAAAATCTGCAAGCACCTACCTGTACTCTGGCAGGAGAACTTTGTTTTCTCATCACACACTCTCAGAGTTCCATTGCAGCCTTTCTCATCACTCCCATCTTCACAGTCCTTCTCTCCATCACAGCGCCACAGCTCAGGAACGCAGTTCCCATCAGGACTGCACTGAAATTCCCTCCCACTGCACCTTCCAGGAGAGGGAGTTTCTTAGAAAAATAAGAATTACATTGAAGAATTTGCTCGTGCGGGATTATTTTTCCATTCCAAGTCTACACTGACTTAGAATCCTCTTCCTAACCCAAGCCAAAATCAGATTTCCAAAGTATAACACTCAAAATTCCCTATTCCATCCTATAACTCATCACTCCAATACAAACTTCAGACAAACTCTTTCTTATCCTCCTTGCTTCCTCCACTCCTCCACCACATGCTCAATACCAATTTTGATTTTCGTTTTTACATCTGTCAGACAGGAAGGAGTTGGGAGGCATAAGGGCTGATGAAATTTCCCTGGTGCTTTGCAAACCCTGTACTTCATGATCAGGCTGGTTTTCCTCATCTTTCTTTGTTCTCCTTTTCTACCCAGCAAGGTCCATCTCCTGATGCAGAAAACCTCAGAGGTCACACCTGTGCTCTGACACACGTGCCTGGTTTTGCTGTTACAGCACTGGCAGAGCAGCTGGAGCTGTTCCAGCTCCACAGCAAAGGAACTTCACTCAGTGCAGCCCTGGAATCAGTGCTGACTGCTTCAAACAATAATTACTGGGAGATTTTAATTATTCATCACATACATAATTCTCTAAGCATTTTCTAGCTTATGGCCTTTTCAATTTTGTTCTTGCTTTTCTTTTCACAAACTATCACAACTGTATTTCTATCATTTAATAACGTACTAACGACAATAACATGAACTTTAAAGTAATGGCATACTTATACTTTCCTGCTTGTACCAAAAAGCATTATTTGAATCAATTCTTATAGCACTGTTTATAAATATACATTTTATTTTATTTAACATTGCTTTGTTGTTTTTCTTTCTTACATAATCTACATTACTGTATTCTACCATAAAATGGTAGAGGAAGGCTTTCAGTTTCAAAATGGAAATGAACAGGGGTAAAAGTGGGCTGTTCAGTTCCAGGCTGATCATTTTGATAGAGATAGATAAAAATTATTTTTGGGAATATATAAAATTAAGGACTTCACTCATGCTGGCATTCTGATAATCCATGTATTTGTATGAGGTATCCAACTAGATTTAGAATATAAAGTTATGAAAAAGGACCAATAACATTGTGTACAATTATTTTGTTGTAGAAAAAAACATTAGGAGACAAATATGAAAGATATTCCCTCATTCTGATCTGATTATTCCTTATCCTTTTCCATAAGCATCCCTCCCTTCTCTCCCCACTCAAATAAATACAATGTACAGCATTTAAATAGGGCTGTAGTTTGTTTAAATGCTTTTATGTAAAAAAAACCCTACAAACTCAGACTCACATTACACAAAAATGAGAGTATTATTGCTCCACAGCATGAAAAAAACCAGAAAATATCAATAATAACTTAAGGAATGCTTCTCCTGTCTCCTCACCTAGACAGCACACATCTCTGCAATAAGACAAACACCACATCTAGTATAATTCACTGAAGTAAAACTATAAAACTTATCTCACTGTAATACCCATTGTGTTTTCAAATGTATTCCTCTTCATGATACACTTCTGTGTTATCACACTGCACTTGACCTATTTCCCATTCCAGCCTTTGCCAAGGTTAAAAGCAACTTCTCTTTCTCCATTGGCTGAAGGTCAGGTATTTATAACAAATTATTCTCTGTGTTCATAAGCATTAAAAACTTGGAAGGAAAAGAAAATAAAATCTAACCTTCCCTGCTGCAGTTTGTTCTAGTTTCATCACTGAAATCTCCACAGTCATTGTCACCATCACATGTCCAGTGACCTGGGATACATCTGCCATTCTGACACCTGAACTGATCAGCAGAGCACGAATGAACACAGCCCAGCTCATCACTGCCATCACCACAGTCATCATCTGCAAACAGCAATATTTTAAAATATTTTAAAATATAAAATATCTGAATGAAATATGTAAGGATGGAAAATTATTTTGAAAAAGACAAGAGAAAAAAAGAATCCAGTAAATAAAGTAGTATGTTTTCTGCCCACAGGCATCAAATTATTTCTAATGCACATAATACCTTAAATCGTATTTACCAACAGCACTCAACTCTGTAATTTTGGATAGTCTAACCCCTTACTCAGTTATTCAATCAGAGACAACAGCAAGCATTAGAAGCCTGTAGATTTTCTTAATTTTTCTAGCTCTGTGTAACTACATAGGCTTTCAAACACAACCTGTTTATTTTCTGTGATAACCTAAGATAGCTAATCACAGACACAAACAGCTTCATACAAACCAAAAAGAAAACCTGGTGAATTTCTTTTCAATAGTATTAAACTTTGTTTGCATGTGTTTACAAGAGTACAAAGTGGAGAAAGCACATAAATGATTGTGGACTGCAGTTTCTCATTACTCTAATGTTGTAGTCATTACAACAGTCTTAAGGCAATTCCCGTAATTTGATTGTGGCCATCAAGGGAGGAAGGAGGTAAATATATTAGGTATACTATAAAGGGTCTCCATGCACAGAAATTCATCAGCACACTGTGACAATTTCGGGAATTTGTCCATTTACAGCTAAAAATACCTGTCAGAAAAATAAAATTATAGAAACACCGAATGCTTTGGACCAACCCAATGTTATTAGGACTGGAGCAGCATCACTCCCTCACCACAAGCTCTGAGTGGAGATTCATTTTAACATTCAAACATGTATTTGAAATATACAAATATATCTAGGTCTTCCAGCCAAAAGAAATAAATACATTGTAAAGTCTTGCTGGCCTTCACTCTTCAGGGATGCTATTTATTTAACTGAACTTGTCCACAAAAATCAGATATATTGGTCACTGAAACCACGTTGTTTTCTAAGAACATAAAATACTTTCATAAGCAATAGCTTTGCTGTCCTTTTTTCTTTCTTTCTTTCTTTCTTTTTTTGTTGTTTGTTTTTTAAAGTAATAAATCATCATACTTCATTCTACATAATATAGAATGTGTACCTATTACAATATCCAATGTCTCATTCCTTATCTGAACCTTCAGTGTGGCTAATTTCTAGGTCAGGTCTGTAATTTGAAAATGCTTTATTTATTCTCTGACCACTTATAAGCCAAACTGACAATATGAGTCTCAGAAAAAAAAAGCTCACCAAAGCAATATTTATCTGATATCCCTCATATTAATTTCAGATATAGAGGACTTGATACTTGCCTGAATCACAGAGCCATTTGCTGCTAATGCATCTTCCATTTCTGCAGATAAACTGAGTTAGTGGCTCACATGTTGGGAATTCTGTGAAAGCATTCAAAAAGAAATAAAAACTACTTAACATAACATTCTCTTCAGTAATATTCTGCCACCTTCCTATATGCATAAATTATACAAGTGTGTTGTAGCAAACATTTCCACCTCCCAGGTATTTAATCTGGAGAGGAGAAAAAGGTAAGGCACCAAAAAGAAAAGATAAAATCGCTTTAAACTGTAAATTCTGTCCAAACCCTACTTTTCATCAACATGGGCCATGAAATTCATTACTCTGTGACAAATGGCCTGGTCCTATATTCCCATCAGACCAAGGCTGGTTTTCCCATTAACCATGCAAATATGTAAGACTAGCCATAGCCTGATGACTGATACAAACTCTATTTTCCATGTACTTATTTACAAAGGGTTCTCCAATTGCAGCAGCCCTGCCAGTAAGAGACAGGAAATGGAACACCATTAAATGGGAAGGTTAAGTACCAAGATAAAGAACAGCCAAGAAATAAAGTTGCTCTACACTAGCATAATAAAATCCAAAATTAAAATGTCAACCTTCACAAGCATTTCCTCCCAGCATTCCAGTAAAGCAGTAGAAATCTGAGACAATATCATTCACAAAAAATCATCACACATATTTGTTTCTATAATTACTAAATTTGCTTCTGAATAGAGTAACTTAAATATAGTCTGAGTTTTTTCAGACTTCTTTTTCTTCTAAAGCCAATGACATAGGTAGATGTGTGCATTTATTATTAACTTGCTAAACACTCTGGAAAATATTGAAGAGTTTTTTAAAATTTTAAAACATGCCACATAAATATAAAACTTCCTTAGGATAAGAACTGAAATCACTTTGTTTTTACTGAACCTCACAAAGTTTTGGCTTAAAAAGTCACTCTCTCATGAAGCAATAAACCAAATCAGCTGCATCTAATAGTAGATAAAAAAATATATAAATTTTTATTTAAAAATTAAATAGAGAACACCCAGAACTTAATTAAACAGAGATGATTATCCTGTTTCAAAGTAGAAAAGGGTGGGATGAAAAGCTACCATTGTTGACAACACTTTGTTAGTTACTTTAGAAAGTTCTTGCTTCTTTTGTTTGGTTTCTTTTTGTTTTGGTTTTTGTTTGTTTGTTTTGGGTTTGTTGGTTTAGAGGTTTTGTTGTTTTGTGCCTTTTGTTTATTTGTTTGGGTTTTTGTTAAACAAAAACATTACAGTGACAAAAAAATCTGTTCTGAGAAAAGAAAAAAGGAAGAGTGCAACTGTAGTAGCGCTTAGTGACAATATATGCCCCATGTGCTACAAGCAAACTGAAAAAAAAATTTAATTTCACTTTTTCAAATATTTTTTCCACAAATTTAACTCGTTCATTAAACATAATTTTCCTCTTTTCCATATATGAATGCCTCCATGACTTAATTTTCTTTACGTTCACCTGTACAAAGGGACAGAAACGGATTAAACTGAATTGCGATTACCCTCACCACCACCAGCCGCAGCCAGCTCACGATTCCCAGCCCACCACAGCCTTTCCAAGAATGTTTTGTAGCATCTCCAGAGCTTGTCCCAGCCTTCACCATCAGCCACAGCTCCTGCTCACATCCTAGAGGACACACAGCACTATCCCTCATTGTCCCTATGGTCTTTTCCTACTTCACAGAAAAGAGATGCACATCCTGCAGCTGACCCACAGCAGCCCTGTCCTGACTGTGCCCTGGGGACACAGAAACCAAGAAAGGCGACTCTGGAGCTCCCAGTGAAGTCTCTCCACAGTGTAGACACCAATCTCATGTCTCTCTTATGTCCTTATGGATACAAGAGTTTTAAACTGTTTCATAGAAAGAAATATCTCCCACTAAACAGAACACATAAGTAAATGCCATTAGCATGCCCATTAGTGACCAAATTACAGGGCAGGATGAAAAATGAAATATTTGACAACAGTGTTTGAGGGTTACAAAACAAGACGCTAAAACATGAAACGTGTTAAATTTGGCTACATAGAAAAACAGCCAGTGACATAAACCCTGATTAAAAGATCTGAAGAAATATTCCAAGTTAGCTGAGAGGATACTGAACAAAGCTCATGGGAAGGATTTCCAAAGGTGCCAGTGACATCTGTGTGTGGCTGACATGCCTGAGAACATGAGGTTGAGGCAGAGAATCTGTTCTAGCACTGAGAGTCAATGCTGTGTCATTGAACAGAGTTAGAACTTTAGGGATTGCAAAATACAACTTCCCTGGTCACTCATTCTACCTCTGTACACAATGGAACTTATTTGATTTGAAGCAAGGCAATTAGAAGTCTACGTAATATTTATTTTTTAAATTTTATTTATTTATTTATTTATGTAAAGATTTCAGTTTTTGCCCCATCCCTGCAGGTGTTCCATGCCAATTTGGATGGAGCTCTGGTGTCCCTGCCCATAGCAGGAGGTTGGAACAAAATGGTCTTTAAGGTTCTTTAAGGTTCTTTCCAAACCAAACTATCCTGTGATTCTACACTGCAATCCATCACATTCTCTGATTCTGCATCTGCAGAGAGCTCACTGACCCTTGTGCTCTCAGACTCACAGCAGTTACCAGTGCCCTGCAAAACAAATGACTATTAAAATCCTTAATTGTTTGGAAGCAGCTGATTAGAGAGAGCACACCCCTCTCTGCAGTATCTCAGAAAAGCAGCAGTCAGCACAGCTGCTGATACTCTCTCATGATAGAACCAAGAAATTTTTTTTTCCTGAAATATACAAGATCAAATATATTTCTGTTGAGGCTTGAAACAGGCTGATTATATTGACATCTTGAATATGCTGAGGGGCCCATGTGGAGAGGTACGTGGCAGAGATAAAGAATAATTTTTGAGGGTGACAGCATTTGATAATGGGCTGTAAATTAAAAAAAGTCTTGATTGATCTGCATATTTGGTATTGTAGTTAAAAACTCATTAAATAGAAAATGCTGCATTTGCTTTGGGTTTATTTATCAACCAAACAAATTCTATTTGCCATTTCAGAAGTAGTATGATCATTTCAGTTGACATGAAAAGAGATCCCTATATCTTTTATATGTTACAGAAGAACTTTACTTTACCCCCCCTCAAATGAAAAATCCACTTACCACAGGATGTCATTTCATCAGTTCCATCTCCACAGTCATCCTCCCTGTCACACAGCCATGATGTTGGAATACACCGTCCATTCCCACAAGAAAACTGATTAACCTGACAAGTTCTTGCTGTCAAGACAAAACACTCCAAAAATACAAGGGAAATGGACTAGATCCCTTAGATCTCTTGGTGGGTGTCTGATTTTAGAGGCTGCACCTCCTGGCCTGCTGCACCTTTCCCCTGCTCTGAATAAACACCATTCACCTCCTTTGGTTTCAGAGAAAACTGAGCTCTTCTGCAGGGCTGTGTTCTACCTCTGCTCTTTGAGGTTTCTTCCTCATAAAATAACATGAAATTCTAGATAGAACTGTGAAGAAGAGAATTAATATGCACTAATGCTTGAAGTAAACAAAAATCAGGGCATAAAAATGCCCACCAGTTGGAATATTAACAACCTGCATTCCACACCATGAACAATGATCTTGTGAATTTTGTATTTACACAAGAAAAAGGGAATCAGCCTCTGTGTAATGTGCCTAGCCTGACTGTGCTTAGAATCCTTGCCTTTGCACTTAACTGTCATCATCCATTAAAGGAATCAATGAATGTCTTTCTCCTGAAGAAAAAGGATCACTGAAAGAATTTGTGCTATGTAGCTACAGAAATTACTTTGAAAGTTGATGAATAGTAAAATGTCTCTAAAAAGCTAACATAGAAAACTGTCATTATGTATAATTTTGTTTATTTAAAATTTGAACCCATAACAATGCCAGTGATAGCAATACAGATTTTGATCCCAAATTTAAGCTTTTAGAATTCACCTGGTTGTTATTCAACACTTAAAAAAAAATGGCTGATATGTCAAAACCCCAACAACAGAAAGAATATTTATTAATTATTTTGAACTACCATTTTCCTTTTTCTTCAGAGTAGCCCAAAACACAAAAGAGGAATATAAGTTTAAAATACTTCAAAGAAATAATTTTTTAAACATTAACTGTGTTTGCCACTGCAGGAATAAATGGAAAAAACAGGAATACAAAATTTGATGCATCACCAAATGACACAGGGTTAAAAAAAAGGATCTTCAAATTA
>VWZS01007192.1:65000-114702 GCA_013397075.1 Rhabdornis inornatus
AAATCCAGGCAGATGTATTTCTCAACATCAGGTTCAGAATGCTTCATGTGTAAATGCCAGACATCAGTCCAGGACCCTCTGAGGAATACCAGAGTCCTTGCAAAGAGCCAGGCAGTGAAATGTGTTGGGTAAAAAGCAGGAAACCTGCCCCATTCCAACCTCAAAGTCTCTAACCTCTCTTCCTAATGCCTACATTCCATCTTACCAATAGGGAGTCCTCATTCCAGTTATTTCTGCTAAAAAGAAAAATAGCTTTATTTTTACCAAAAGTGATGGCTCTGCCTGGTCATTGCAGGCTCCATAATGTTATGAAATAATTCTCATGCTTTTCTCATCCCTACTATGCTTATTGCTGGAGACTTATGTACAATGTTACCATTCACTTCAAGAAATACATCAATGAGACTTAGAGAAAATAGAGAAAATTTTTAGAAAGTTAAAAACAGCAAGTCTAAACATATAAAAAAAATACCTGCAGTACATGGCAAGTTATTACTTTAATTGAAAATCCCACCTTTTATTAGAACAACTTTTATCATTGTTTCAATGAAGATATATAAAGAAAAGATGAAAGACAGCAATATTTGCACAGTCTGTGTCAGAACCTATTATACATAAATACATCTGCTTGATGTGTTTTATGAACAGTTTCATCATGAACATTTCAATGTCAGATTTCCATTTAAGATACTTAGTAGAATAATTAGAAAACTGTTCATATAGATTTGATTTAATAATTATATGGACGCATTTCTGATATTTTTAAAATATTTCAGTGAACTATTTAAGTGCTTTATCATATCAGATATGCTGAAATATTTTCCAATGCATTTCACCCTTAAATAGTGCAGTTAATATTCTGTTTTCTTTGGAAAAGCTTTTATATTCTGTAAACTGTAAACTAGAATATTTATTCAAGTAATATTTCTTTGTCTTATAGACCCTCTAGGAGGTCACACTTTCTGGTTTTATTTGCAGGTCTGACTTGATCCTTTAACAGCAGCATCAACTCAGATATTCTGTAAGAATCTTACTCATGCAGGTTGTACTGTTTTCCTCCAAAAGCTGATTATCAGCACAGGCACAAACTCTGCCTCCAGGAATGGCCAAACAAAGAGTGCTGCAGCCTCCATTGTTAACACGACAGGCATTATCACCTGGGAAAAGAAATAAAAAGCAACTTTAAAACTAACAGCAAGCTAGGACTAAACAATGGGGTTTTTAGCTGCGTTGGATTCTGTTGGTTTTGTTTTTTTTTTTTCTTTTTCCTATAGGAACATAAACAGATGAAGAATTTTTACAGTTACTCTCCTCTCGTGTTAGGAGAACGTTATTCTCATTGTTTGGTTACTGTGGGTTATAATATTTAAACATAATTAGTTACAGGTTGCAATATTTAATGATAATGATAATAATAATAATAATAACCCACAAAAAACTGCACCATGAGCTCACAGCATTATATCTGCCTGTTTTACAAAGGGAACAAATACTGCAAAATATTTGGCACAGCTCCATGCGCATAGTGGCTTCAAGGAATCAAACAGCAGATAAAGGAATTTTCTGAAGTTAATTGGCATCTGTACATGTTAAAACAATGTGGCTAAAAATGCAGATTAGGAAAAAAAGAAAACAAAAGTATACAGAGATTTATGGCAGATAGAATAAATGAAAATATTCCACTACTCTTTTCTGAACACATCTGCCATTGCTCTGCTTTGTTTCCCCATGTTATTGTTCCTTCCCCAAAGCTGTTCTCATGAAGACACTGACAGCTGTCAGGGGTTTTAACCAACCACCAAGGGCTGCTGCATCCTCACCACCTCATTCCTGAGACAACCAGACTCAGAGTCACTGAGACCCACATATGTCATGATTTCTGTTTGTGTCACTTTGGTCATGGCCTAATTGCTCAGATCTGCACTGCTGGGGACACCCAGCTTCTCATGAGCAAAGCTCTGCTGATTCCAGGTGTTGGTGAGAAGCGAGTATGATCAAGCAAGATATAAAACTTCATGTCTGCTGAACCTTTAAATTAAAACTATATTTTGTTTTTTTTTCATCTACCTGTTCTAGTAAAAAGCAGTTCCTCCTTTTAAGGTGTAGAAAACATTCATGAGCTTCTTGGGCTAAACCAAACTCCACATAATTCCTTCTTCTCAAAGCTCCTCACTTCACTTTTCATAGAAAATATAATATTAACGTCTCATGGAGCTATGAACACAGATATTAAACCGTCCCGTTGGAGCCAGTCCTGCAGGTGCAGGGAAATCTCCTTAAATTATCAAATGAACATCAGATAATGAGCAAATAATTTAAGATTTTGAAAATTTTTATATTTTAAGATGTACCTTAATATGTCTTACAATATTAAGCAGTGCTTAATAACCTTTTTCTATACTTTTTTCTGTTCCACCATACACAACATTTCTTAGAAGAAAATGTGTCAACAGTCCATTAAAGCCCCACTGAATTTTTAAATAAATTTGTGCAAAATGATTAATAGAGAATGATGTGAAAGGCCATTGTGGTACTTGTTCTTTCACTGGACAGGGTGTGAGATGATAAGAACGCAGCTGTGTAACGAGGGAAAATGGGAATTCCCTGAGAAGCCTGAGGGCTTGATCACAATATTAGAAATTTTATATTTTAGAAATTTTAAAAAGAGCTTAGATTGGACATTTAATACACATTATTAGATCCTGACTTCAAGCCTGAGACTATGACTGAAGCCACTAAAAAAATCAACTGTTACATCTGTGCTCTACAAAACCAAAATATTATGAACAAAACATCAAAAATGTAAGAAATGTATTTGAGTCTAAATTTTGGAAAACTTCAAGTAAAACAAAGCCTAAGAAAAAGTAGCCTTGAAAGTGTCTTCATCTTTACAGGACCATCATTTTACAAATCAAAGGATGTCAGTAATGCAAAGGTTTAAAAAGGTCTCAGAAGCTGCCAAAATAAACAAATCAAAATACAATCTTCAAAAGTGACTCCAAAATTACATAGCACAAGTCAAACATTTGCAGTGATTTAATTAAAGCTTGTACATGTGTTTGTCAGCTCACTAAAAGAGAATAAGCCTACAGAATAAAACACTATTTCAGCCAAATATAGAAAACACATGATGATTCTGAAGCCCGATGAAAGCTGAAAATAAATAACATAAAAAATTAAATCACTAGATCAAAGTCAAATGGTCCATCTTGAAGATGAAAATTTCCTACTTAACCTCATAATTTGGATGACAAACTCCTGCACAGTGGGTTATGTGGTAGGTAAAGTGATAAAAGAGGGCTGATGACAAGGAAAATACAAGTACTAAGAGTTAAAGCAAAAAGATCCAAGATTAAAGCTTTATAAAGTGAAGTCTTCAACCTGAAGGTGCAATGAGACCTTCAGTCCCATCAGTCTTGCTGAAGAGACTCCTAGGCTGAAATGACTCCCGAAACACAGTTCAAATAGGTTAAGGCTCTTTATTGAACAAGCTGTAGAACCTGTAAAGCTATCAAGTATTTGGGAAATTAAATTTCCTCAACTACAGCTCCTAACAGATATTTTGTATGGTTGTTCTTAAAATTGTCCCAAATTTTTAAATATTTTCAAAGCTATTATCATATTTTGAGGGCTTTTAAAACAGCTGTTGCCCTGTCGATTGCATGTGAATAAATTAGGCCAATTCCATTTTAATTAGCTAAAAAATTATTTAGAGCAAAAGCAACAGTGTAATAACATTTTAGTCATCGTTCTCAGAAAAAGAAATAAAAAATGGAAACCATGCACATTTATTTAATCTTCTCATTCAAAAGATACACTGAAGTATTTATTGCATTTGTACCTTCTTATGAACCTAACCTCAAGGAAGTTAAATTGTGTAAGGCTACTCTAAGGATCATCCTCCACACATGAGGAGCAGCAGCCTGGTGCTCAAGTTCTTCTTTGCAATCTGAGCTAAAGCATTAGCAGACTTCAAAAGAAGCTACTTAAATTGCTGCAAATGCACTCACACAAGAATTATTTACATGCAAGTGGCAATCCAGACTTTCAATGCAATGGAAATACCTGCAGGCCTTGGCAGGGTCATATTCTAAGTGTAAATCCAGCTCCTATGATTACTCTGCTTCACCTTCCCATCTTTTTAGGGATGCCTGATGCATAGAGACCCAAAGACTCAGCCTAAGAAAGTAAGGTGAATTCTAAGCTCTGAAAGCAAGGAAAAAAAACCAAAACCCATTCCTCCTCAAGGGGATCATGCCTCATGAGAGAGAGAGAATGAAAAACACCTCTCCTTAAGGAGATCCCAAAAGCTTCATGTCCCTACCCGAAGCCCAAAGCAAAGCAGCATTGGGACACAATCCTGGAAAAGCCCCCCTGACAAAAATGCCAGTCTGAATTGAACTATGGCCAAATGTTTCTGCTCGTGTATACAGTGACAAGACCACCAGCATCAAAGCAACCACCTCAAAATATCACATCCAAAAGTTTCTGAGCCATGCGCATGTAATCTTTAATATACAACCCGTCTAGAAAGTGGTTTCCTGTGGTTTTCTCTGTACAACAATTCAGCCTTGAGTCTGCTCTTTTACAAGGAAAACATGCACACACACACAAATAGTTTCTTTAAAAGAAATTTTTATGCTCCTTTGGGAACAATGGCAAGATCAACCGCACTGAGCATGACAAAAAGGGAAGTTCCTAAAGGCTGCAGTTAGCTTACAAAATTCCAATTACAATTTCAAACAAAGACTATATTAACGAGCCAAATTCCCTCCCTTAAGACTTTAGCTCATTCAGCAAAACTGTCTAAGAGGCAATACTTTCTCTCTCTGGTGTCAGCTTATTTGGAAGCTAACAGCAACTGCATTAAATGTTCCTCTTTTCTGAAAAATAAAGGAATTTTCTGAGTACCAAATAAAGCAGCAGTAGTATTGAAAGCAAATACTGCATCTTCTATTAGCAGACACTGCATTCTGAAACTTGGCCTCCTTGAGGGTAGATTTGGGCCCAGATTTTGCCTTAAAAACACCAACCAACAAAACGCACACTAAATCCAAGAAAACAAACAAACAAACAAACAAACAAACAAACTATACTTTTACATGTCTTTGAATGTCAGAGAGAGCCCCTGAAAAGCAGCTGTGATAAGAAGAATGCTGTTGCAGCAACCCTGAATTAGCACAATGCTACACCAACCAGCTTGGTTTAGGTAAAGGAAAAATCAGATGCTTACAGTACCAGAAAAGAGAAAATTTAAACAGTAAAAAAAAATAATCTTTTAAACAGTATTTTATCTATACTAATTCCAGGTACTCATTTTTATATTTGATGGCAGACCAAACAAACATTCTGGTATTAGAAATACGTTTTAACTAAAGTGAGCAAATACTCAGCAACTCATAGGAACACTGCATGTAGTAAATGGAATGCAAAGTTTTCTTCAGTAAAAATTTTTACTACTCTTTGTAGAGTAGTCAATTATATTTTCTAAATTCCATCCATGCAAACCTATGGCTTTTATCTCATTTCTCTACTAATACAAGTAGCAAAAACTTGGATTTTTCCTCTACTCTCAAAGAACTATTTTTATTCTGTGCAGCATACAGTGGTGATTGTAGACCAAGATGGGGGAGCAAATTAAAAAAATAAAATTAAAAAAAAAGTACAGGCAGGATCTATGATCTCATTTAAGAGAAAGTAAATGTAATAATATATTTTATATCTATGAGCCAATGAAGATATGCTACCCTCTGTAATTGATACTTGCACAACATCACTTGATGACACAAGGAAAAAGGGCAATAAAGGCAGTGTGTGTGCATAGGAGGAATTCAGACAGGAATAATGCTGTGATTCAGTTTCTAGTATTTATGAGAGAATCAATTTCTGCATCAATGAACTGTAACTCTGGAGAGTAACTCTCTCATGCCACAACCCATATTGGTTTTTCTATTTTTGTTCACCCAGTCACCTCAAAATACTTGGAGACTCTAAGGGAAAATGCCCTTTTATAACAGACCTCTGGAGAAACTGTATAAATACCTTGCTGTTTGCGTGGGTCATAAATCTGGAGCCCAAACAAAGGTGGCCTCTCACTTCTCAACAGTGTCACATTCCTTGTTACAAGATCCAACTGGAAAATTGACCCATTCATGTAATCTGTCCAGTATATGTAATTTCCGTGATGTGACAGTCCAAAAGGATGATTCAAATCTTTTCCATTGTAGACTACCTGCAATTAGTTAGCAGTAGGTGAGCATCAGCAAGGTTAAAGAATCTTTAATTTTTCAGAGAAGGTAAAACAGGAAATAGGACAACTGAGATACTGCTCCAAACATAACAACCTATTGCAATAAAATTAAATAAAGAGTACAAAGCCCTTCTGTGCAGCAGAACCAATATCTAACTTGAGAAAAACCTTCATACAAATTCACATTAAGTGGCCTCCATCAGAGAGCACAGGAACAGAGTGCCCAGGGAAGTGGTGCAGTCTCTAACACTGGGAGGATTTGAAAGACATACAAGTGGGGTTTAGGGTCATGGTTAGTGGTGAATTTGGCAGTGCTGGATTAAAGGCTGGACTTGAAGATCTAAAGGCCTTTCCCAACATAAACAATTTTATGATCCTGTGACTCTATCCCAGAATATTCAGTTTGGAGGCACTGGTCTCCTTCTTCTGCGTGGGATCCTTGCTTGAATCAAGAGCCTTTTTTCAACCTTGCCTCTAGAGAGAAGGAAGCAGCTCCTCACACACCCTTCCTTGTCTGTTTCTAGACACAAACCCAAGAGAACATGGAGATAAAGACAACTAAAATACTCCTTTCAGGTGATTGACAAACATAATCTCCTTTTGCCCTTCAAATTTTCTCTTTGGACTTGGAATTCTTATAGTCAAAGCTCCTCACCTCTGAACTGCTTTTGATCCAAATTAATCAATCAGTCAATAATCTGACAGGTATTGGTGGAATTAAGGACCTCTCTATCCCCCAAAATCTTCACTGCATTAAAGATTTATAGATGTGACTAATCCAGTTAATTTTTGACCAAAATATGCTATAATTAAATACAAATGATTATGGATCAAAAGCAAGTATCTTATAGTTATTTTCAGCTACACAAATTTAAGTAGTTACACATTTTTTGCTATATCTCAGGATTATAGAAAAATCATTTTCAAAAAAAAAAAAAAAAGAACCATTCTGTGACACACTTCAAAATAAAACCTGTAAAGACATGTGCTTTTTATTATTGACCAGTCACTAATTTTATGAAGCAAATGGTAAAACTTGCCCAAATTATCAGACTCCGGTCTGAGCTTTAACCATTTTCAAAGTGTCTTATTCTGTGCTTGTTGCTTCTACAATTCCACACAGAATGTCTGCACAGACTTGTATGCAGGTAGTACAGTCATTAGTAATAACAAAAGAAATCTCTCTCCATCTTTGACAGCATTTGTTGAGTGCTGCCTCTCTGAATACTACCACAAATGCTCAAAAGAGGCCCAGAAATTCATAAAAAACATCTCAGACAGAAAAGTTCAAGGAAAGTTCAAGGAAAAGGCTTTGCTCTCTGGCAAAGCCAAAACAAATGGGTTTTTCTACTGAAAAGCTCTTTGCAACTTCATGGCTCAATCAAAATATAACGCATTGCCACATGAAAAAAATAAGTTAAAAAAAAGAAAAAAACAACAGTTTTGGTGTCACTTAGGACAGAGGAACACCCTAAGCTGTGTTTCAGTCTCTCACTTGAGACTGCCACCATCATTCCTGCAGAGGTGACACCGGACACGCCGCAGGGTTCTGCAGAATTTAAAAAAACTTGGGAAGTATTTTCAACGTAACACAATAAAATCCAGAGACAGAACATGCCTGTGGCAAAACAGCAGCATTTCTCTTTTACCTTTCTGTCAGTGCCATTCAAATAGATCCTTTCAATGTGATCATAATAGGCATCACACCAGTAGAGCACATTGGCACGGTAGTCCAGAGTTAAACCATTTGGCCAGAGCATCTTTGATGTGACAAAAACCTGCCGGCTGTAGCCATCCATCCAGGCCTTCTCAATCCTCCCCACGCTGGCATCTATTTCATCTTCCTCCCAGTCTGTCCAATACATCCATCTAGGGAATTACAAAGATGAGCATTCAGATCCCATTTTAATCAGGTGAATTGTACCACAGGCTTTTAGCAACAGCTCATCCAAGCCAGAGCAATTTTGACTTTTGCATGTTTCTTTCCATTGCTGTTTCTCCAACTTTATTTACTGTCCCTGGCCACTGGATGCTGCTGAAGTGACACTAATTTTATTTTGCTCATATTGTGATAAATTACATGAATACCGGAGAACCAATAGACAAGAAAAGTGAAACAATTAGAACCTTATTTATTCTCACCAGAATTATGGGGTTTCTTTGTTTTTTGGGGTTTTTGTTGTTTGTTTGTTGTTTTTTTTTTAACCATCACTTGTATTGACTTTGTCACAAACTTTAAATTTTTAAAGTGACCTGATTCTGGGCAGGTCAAATTTGCCTTTATGATGTAAATCGCCTTTTTATTACACCTAATTCTATCAAAGAAGTTGCAACACAATAATTATGTGCACTCTGGATTTAGAGCTAAAGAACAACCTTGACTTAGAGTGAACTTCAGGTCCTGCATGAAAACAGCTAAACCACTCAGAAAACTGTTAGGAGTACTTTGCCTGTCACAAAAATATTTGGAAATACTTGCTGTGAAAATTAGTTGAAAAAAAGCCAGTAGGCAATTTTAACATAGTTTTATGGCTCATAGTGCAGTAATATAGGTTTAGGAAAGAAAAAAACAAAAAAAACCCCACGAAGTCCGAAAGAAAGATACCAATATTACTTTGGAAAAGTTAAAAAAAATATATATCTACTAAGTCCTCGAAAAGTACTGGCTCAGAGGAATTCTATGAGACATTCTCTACTGGACACTACAGAATTAACCTTTCCTTATCGAATTATTCTGAATATCATATTCTATTACAAAATTTGCCCTTGAAAACTGTGATTTCAACCATTTAAAATATGCAACTTGAACTTGTACAAAAGCAGAGTGTAGCAAATATGCTAAGAAACACCACTTTTCTTTTTATTTTTTACTTGTTTTTCCCTAAGAAAAATTAACTAATGGGAAGAAATACTTAGAAACCTGTAAGGACTCTGTGAATCATCTCAGATTGTATCACATACAGTCAGATCATTTCATAAATGAAGACATTTGCCAGACAGCAGATGTTAACTTTTAGTCAAACCTACAACTTCAATTAAGAAGCATTAAAGAGAACAAAAACATCACGCCAATCTTAAATCCTATTTGTTTAAGTTATCATGATTTAATTGCTGTTGATGTAACCTCACTTTTTTTTTTTTCACCAGATTTATGTTTCTGAAATAGCTTCTGTGATCCTAATCCATTAACCATTTAATTGGCCTGTACTTTGAAGAATAAAGTCCTGGAATTTAAATACTGAATTTACAAAGGAATGATGATACACTAAAGTGAAAAATTATTTTATTATCACACCTGTGTAAATTATTTCAAATCTACTGGCAAAAAATATTTATTCAAATGCAATTTTATGTATAAACATAATTTGATATTTACGAGAAGCTGGAAAAGAAAAATTGCATTGCACAAGTTTGCAGATATGCAAATGCAGCTTTTTTGTTCATTTTTAATTTCTCTAAAATTGCCCACTAGAAGATTGTTTTGGGTTCTCCTAGTGTTTTTGTAAATATGTGCAAAGAACAGCAATCCATTTTTGATCCTCAAGCCTTACACACTCCATTGCATGTTTGACTCCAACGGCACTCGGTTTAATCACAGAATTACAAACCCTGCACATGCCCTGAGGCTCAGGCAGACACAGGTCAATATGGCACTTATTTTTTTGGGAAACCAAATATGTTTTACAAATATTTACATGACTTCTCAACAGCAATTACTGAGCTTTTCTCCATTAACTTTTTGTCTGTCCTTATTCCAGTTATCCTGCCATAAGCTAAAACCTGCTCACAGTGACAGGCGTTTGTGTCAGTGCTTTAATTGTATCTCAAAATGCAGTTAATGCTCCAACACCAGTTAAATCAAGACTCAAATTTTGGAAACACAATTAAAAAGCCATAATAAATGCTATCCCTCAGGAAGAGCTTCCATGAGAAGTATAATCATGAAGGATACGCTATTTTATTAGAGAAGTGTTTTATATAATGGCCCTTTTCAGGCAATACATCTTCATACACTGTTTCCTGTGCCATGCATTTACTGAGCTGGAAAATTTAACAAAGTAATTGCAGGTGTGGTTATGGTTCGTGGTCTGATTTTATATCCTCACTATCTGACCTTAATGAATTGCAGCCTTTCCACAGCCACTTCCACTCCTCAAAGGACAGGCTCGAAAGGGGAAACTTGAGAGTGTAAATATTTTCTATAATAGGAAAATAGCAATCAATCCAGCCACACCGAAATCACCTACCTACCTACATTATTCTCCAGTGGCAATTCCCTGAACAAACCTAACAGTGATTTTTTAAGTAAACCACTATTATACCACAGTAATATAATGTGGTGGGTTTTTTGGGGTTTTTTTTTATTATGCAGCCTACCAAAATTAATTTAAGCTAGTAAGTAATGAAGAGTACCAGTCTCAGCTTTGTAAACCAGTGTGTAAAAGGATATGGTCCAGAAATTGAGAATACAGAGAGAGAAAAACAGGAGAACATCTTAAAATTCACTTGATATTAAAAATTCATATGGGACTTACACCCTCAATCTGTTTGAGAAAAAGGTGAGTCACATTCAGATTAGCAGGACAGACACTCAACAGTGACAGGCATACAAATTCCTCTGAAGGCTTCAGGGCAAGAAGGCTGTGCAGGAATTACAGATATTACAGACTCCTGAAGGATTACAGACTGCTTCATGACTCTACAAACCTCATCCTGAGCAAATTCAATCTTGTATTTATGCTACAAAGACAGTCATTACAGGAAAATCAGTTTGCTTCATACCCATTGACAGGATCGACAACAATTCCTCTAGGGTGGGACATGTCTCCCTCCAACAAAGTTTTCCTACTCTGAGCAGCTTTTTCCAGTCTGGCAACAGCAATTGTTTTCCTGTGGCCATCATTGGTCCAGTAGAGATTATTTCCAATCCAGTCCACTGCTATGCCTTCCACATTATCAAGATCTGTTGAGAGAGAGAGAGCAGTAGTAACAAATTAATAATATTTGTGTTCTAGATTTACTTATGTTCAGTATTTTTGATGTGACATCCATGTAATATTTTAAAAACTTCTTTTTTCCCTTATCTACTGAAGTTCTGAAGCAAACTACAGATATTTGGTACCAACCAAATTATCAACGAGACCTTGTTCACTTAAGAAATGAAACCTAAATTTTGTAAATCAGTCACAGGTGTATAGATGACAACACATCCTGTGAGACAAAATATGAGAAAGGTACTTGGTGGGAAAAATAAAAGCGTCATGTACTGAGGAGTCTTGCAAAATGTGTTTTAACATTTTTATCTGTATTTTTATTTGTATTTCTGATACACCTGAACACCACTGCACTTTTGGGAAATTCATTTTCCTTGTGGTTTAAGAAGCTTGAGGGAAGCAAAGGTGTCAGAACGAGCTCTCTGGGACATGAAACAACAGAATGATGACATTTCTAACCCAGCAACCACCTGGTCTGAAAAGAATCACCCAAAGCACACAACAACTGTGCGTCAGGCAGTGTCTGAGAGCACTGCCAGCAGCTCAGCCAGGTTCCCCAGCCTGATGGACTGGATAAAACTGCCAGTTTTATTTTTCATCTCTCAGTGCCTTTGCTACATTCTTTAGAAAATACAATTTCAGAGGCAGCTGAAAGTTCCTGAATGAGGAGAGCAGCCTTGGGTCTTAGAGTGGGTCAAGGAGGTTGAGGAAAGAGCTAAGAATGGAAGGGAAGAGAGAATTTTACCAAGGACCTGGAGCCCAAGGCTCAGGGAAAAAAAACCTGGTGAACAGAACAGGCAACACAGACAAACTTGAACTGTGAAAGAAATGTCCTATAGAGCTCTGAGGGCCTCAGCAGATTTTGCTCAAGTCAAGACACTGACATGAGTAAAATCAAGCTTGAGGACAAGGAGTGATTTGTTCAAAACCTATTTTATTTTTATCCTGTCTGACATAGGCAATTTGAGCTAACACACTTTTTATACTAATAAGAATAGATTTTTATATTAATAAGTTCATCTTTTTAAGGAAAATATTTTGCTAATTTTTTGCTTATTTGGGAGTCAAATGAGTCCAAATGTGGGCTGTATTGGTATCAGCAGCAAAACTGGTAGATTAGAATGCTGGATACCTCCTAAAATTTACAATACTTTTGCTCCACGTCTATTCAGCTTCATACAATGCTGTCCCTGAGCTACCTTACCTTCTGCAGGAAGTTTGGGGCAAATGTGATTCTAAACTAAATACAATCTAAGCCAAAAAACCCCTCATGGCAACTAGATACTAAATATATCAGAACATTGTTTTTTTATTTTAAGGAGAATTCTACAGCACGACCCTATTGAGATAATTTGCATTGCTTCTGTGGAGTTCTAATCACAAATTCACTTTTATTTCACTATCTAAAAGCTTTAAATACATTAATTACTTTTGAAATGGCTTTCACACCAAGTAGTAAACAGGAAGGAAACAATGGTCATTCTGCCATTGTTGCCTTGATTTGACTACAGTAATTCAGTCCTTCTGCAGTAAAGCTCGTTCAGCATAAAAGGGATGAGGTAATAAAATACCCTTGTGATCATTCTTCACCTGCTAATTGAAAAGCTAACATTTGTAATTCTGGAATTTCCACCAGAATTTTACTACCAACACTAATATGAGAGCTCCAAATGCGTTGAATGTAGATGTGAGGTTTTTAAAAACAGTTCTAGAGGCAGCAGTTTGCCACGCTGGTTTTCAGTATGGAACAGATAACAGGCACAACATGTAATTTGGTACAGAATGGCAAAGCTCATCAATGCCATATGTAATAAATAGTGTCTAAAATGCTAATTAACATAAAACCTGGTGGGAAAATAATTTTATATTCTGTTCTAATCTGTTCTAATAATTCTACCAACCATCTAAACAGCTTCCAAAGAGCTTTACAGATTTTGGGCTTGTTTAAGCTACAGGTTGACCATCTTGACTAATATTTACAAGTAAATATTACAAGAGTTTTAAGCCCACAGCAACCCCCCTGCCCCCCCCAAAAAAAACCCCAAAACAAAAACAAACAAACAAAAAACAAAAACAAAAACAACCCAAAAAAAAAAAAACAACAAAAAAAACCCAAAAAAAGTTAATTAGAGGTACAAAGACAAGTAAAAAACCCTGAGCTTGTGTTCATGTTACATTGCCTGAAAAGTATTTAGATACATTTTAAAATGTCTGGGGGTTTTTTTCCCCAATTTTTAATGTAAAAGACTGATTTTACATGCCAGCTTGAAAGGTTAATTATAATTTTTGTGCTGGTGGAAGTACAGTATTACTGCAGCTGTGCCACCAGCTCTAAGCTAGGCTGTGCTGGGGGCTGTCAAATTGTTATCAACACTACCCAGCAGTTTGCTGCCCAAAGTGAAGAAACAAAAATCACAGCTGAAACTATCTGGGAAATCAAACTCCAGCAGCGTGAGGTGCTCAGTGATCTCAATTCCCAGCCACCAGCTGTAGGATCAGGCTCTCGTGTAGGCAAACTGTAATTATCTGAGTTGCAATGCTGTCTGAACAAGCACATACATTCTCAAAAAAACTGATAGTCACCAGAAAAAGGCAACTTCTAATCTGAGAAGTGGCACCTACCACAGCTAGAAGCCCTTAGCAGCACGCTGTTCAGAGCAAATATTAAACCACCTCCTGATACACCTGATTTTCTGGAGTAGCCTTCCACCAAGGAACGATTTAATCTGTCCCTGCTGAGTTTGTGAGAGTTGACAAGAATAAAAGCTGAGGTGTTATGGCTGGAGGCCATATTAATTTTTTAAATCATGAAAAATACATTAACAAATGTTCTTTAAATATACTTTAAAGTTATGAAACTACACCAAGTTAAACTAACAATGTAAGCTCCTGGGGAAAAAAAAAAGGAAGGGGAGAATGGCAGTGACATATTTTTGGTCTTCGCAGATATTAGAATTACCAATAATAAATCATCAGATCACCCACAGCTCTTTTGGTATTGCATTAATATTTTTGCTATGTTGTACTTATAAAGAGTAGACACTGCACTTGAACATTATCTACAGGAGTATCACCAATTTTCTGGTTTGGCATACAAAGTTTATTTATGTTTGAGTGAACCAAACCCAACCTGTCTGACCCCAACATGTCTGACACCTTTTAGCTCCTTGCTGCTCCTTTATCATGTTTTAATTAACGTATTTCCTGCTCCTTCCTCTACTCCAAATCTGAATTACTTAGTTGTCAAATGAAGTGCACAGTTAGTAAAGGAAAGTCAGCAATGGAAGATGTGAGATGTACATTATCCATTCCCATGCTGGCAGTGAAATGAAGAATTACCAGACTGACAGCTGAGTATTTGTTATTTTCTGAGACAAATGCCCTTTATTAACCATTCACCAGAGGAGGGTAAAGAGCCTGTCACTATTCCTTGCAACTGCTGCTGAAGTGATCTTTATGCAGACTCTGAGGAGAAACCTTACACTAAAAGAGCATCATATCACTGCACAGAGGAGATGGCTCCTCAGAATTGTGGATTAAAACATGCATTATTAATGACAGGGAATGAACATCACCCTGCTAAAACAATGGTATTTTAGTTACTTTCACTGTCCTGAGCTTCCATTCACAAGTAAAGATATTGAGCTCTATGAAGGATAAGATGAATATTTATGCTTCTTCTTAGATGGAGGACCAGAACATAATTACTGTAGAATGAATTTCAGCTGAGGCAGTTGCTACCTCCTGCTGAAGCAGTATTTCAGAGAAGGAAAACAAAATACCAATTGACAAACTGGGAGCTTTTTTCCCTGCAACAACATTTGGTATGATGAGATATGATTCTAGACCAGGGAGATTCAGTGTGGTGGGAGATGTGGAAACTGAAGACTTGCTGGCATTTTCTCTCATTGCTATAATAAATGTTACAAGCATCTTAATTAAGGTTCTAATAAATGTTTAGATCTAACTGTTGCTTCCACATACACAATGGAAAATGCACCAGGAAAGACAATGCTTTTTTCCTAATGAGTTTTCAAGCACTACAGACAGTCTCATTCTGCCAAACTACTTGAATAAGCTCCAGAATCCACAGTGTGATGCAGGCTGGAGTGAAGAAGTCTTATAAACTCTGCAAGGATTTGGGATAGCTCAACAAATATCCAGTTACTGGAAGAACACAGTGGAGACACAGGAATTACTCATGAGTGGGTATAAGCTTAAATGGACAAAGTAAGAATTCATAACAGAGTAACTTAACCAAACTTTAAATTTTTGCCATCAGGAAGAAACAAAATAAAACCAAAAACAAACAGGAAGTTGTAAAAAAGTATCTCCAGTTCTGTTCAAGGTCAAATTTGTGTCTGTTTTCCACAGGAAATAAAAAAAAAACCTTTAGATTTATCTGCAAATGTCAGTTTAACTTCTCGGTAGTGAGCATCTCTGAGTGTCACCATCACTGAGCATCACCTACCGTCTTTGAGGATTGTTTCTCGCTCTGTGCCATCAATTTTCTGTCGTCCAATTAGGAAACTGGTGGTATCAGCAAAATAAATGTAATTGGTTTCAGCGTGGAAGTCCAGAGCACGAGGATTGACCAGGTTCTCTATGGGGATCATGTACTCATCAGATATTTTGGTATTCAGGTCCATTCCCCGGATTATTCCTGGCCGTCCCTTCCCATAAAAAAGAAACAATTCATTCTTTGGTCCTGCAAAAGAAAGATTACAAACATAAACAACTGATGCTGCCTAATCTTCTTCACAGTGCATAATGTCTCTGTTTAATTAGCTGGCATAATTACTGGGGAGCAGGAGCCTTATTCGATACTAAAAATTAGACTTTCATATATTCCGAAGGTATCAAGATTAAAAAAAAAAAAAAGAAAAAAAATAAAAAAAAAATCAAAATTTNTTTTCTGTGTGTGTAAAAGTTCACACTGAAAAAGCAGTTGTAAATCACAGAATAACTGCATCTGCTGTGAAGTGGACATATATAGCTCTGTAGGCATTTAATTTTACAATTCATTGGGATCTACCGTGGTAATACAGACCACAGCTGAAGAAATCTTAAATTCAAAAAACACCATGAACCCCAGCATATACAAAACACATTTCTCCACCTTAAGTTTGTCAGAATCAAACAAAAAAGATTCAATTTCTTTCAGATTGAAAGGAATGCAACAAATCAACATACTCTGTTCTGAATAGTTCATATTTCTAAGACTTTTACAATTTAAATAATTAAATTCATTACAAATAACAGAAGCTTAGCAAAGTGATTTTCTTTCCTTAAAGATACTTATAGATATCCTTAGAGGCTTAATGCTATCAATATACCTCTTAAAATTCTCTATATACTTTTCCTGCTGCCTCTCAGGGTTTTTGATGGAATTGTCAGTAGAAACTACATCAGGTTTGACCAAGGTCAAATAAATCCATCTACCAGCATCCATCAGAGTATCTGACTGGATGTCTTTAATCTGAATTGAATCAACACTGTTCAACTGAAAAACCAGGCAAAAAACAGGCAAAAACCAGGCATTCCCCAAAACTCCTGTCGGCTGTAGGTGACCAACAGATTGTGTACCTGTAACGTTAGGTATAACTGCAGCTGCACAAACCACATTTGCTTTCATAAGTATTCTGAGAAAAACCTTGACTTGTTCACATGAATGTTCTGCTTTTGTGCTCTAAGTTGATTGTATGGGTGGAAATTGGATGTGACAAACTATTAAGCAGCATTCCAGTACCTGTGTGCTGTGAAAATGCACAGCATATAAATAAAGAAACCATTAAGCAGCATTCCAGCACCTGTATGCTGTGAAAATGCATGGCATATAAATAGTGCAGCTGATTAATGTAAAATTTGTGATAATTTTCTTTGAGCATCCCAGGTTTAACCTGTCACTCCTGTGAACTAAGCCAAATCAAGTAATTTTAAGGGAATGGAAGGAGCATGTGAACAAAGCCTCAGGTACACATCACAAACAAACCTTCCCCCAAAGCAGCCCATGTGATTTGCTACAGAACACCCAGAACAATCCCCTGGATTACTCCTGGCTGGCAGACTCTGATTCCAAGAACATACTTTTGCATGACCTGCCATCGCTCCCCAGGATGAAGCCAGTCCTGCAGCGACAGGTCCGTGCTTTGTAGCTGCTGCTGAGCAGGCAGATGTGGGAGCATCCCCCGGGCATCCCGTGTGGATCCGCTTCACACGCGTGGCTTCTGGCTATGGCGAGGGGAAAACAGCACGGCTCAGAGACATTGAAAGCAAGACAATCACATGCATCAGCATGGAGCAAGGTTAGACAGAGAAAAAATATTAGAAACAAGGGGATTTGTGTCACAATGAACCCTTCCATAGAGTATCACTGCTAAGGAAGGTGTGTTTTAAAGACGATATCCAAGCCAGGCCAGTAATGCCCAGGGCTATCCAGCCATGCCCATGGCTGTGTGCAGTCACACCTTTGTGAACAAGCTCCTGCACAGCATTTTCCAGACAGGGCTTCCCTGGGAGATGTGACACTTCTACCCTTTTCCATTTGTTGCTTTGGTTCATTTGGTTAGTTGGGGTTTTCTGAGGACAGAGTGAATCCCATGCCCACGCAGTCTGGTATTCCTTCAACTCCATTAGACAGCACCTTTCTGGGTAGATACTGAAACTGTTGAAACTAAAGAACAAAACAAGCCTTGTAGAGTATTTCTGTATTTATGGAATCACAGAATGGTTTGGCTTGGAAGGGACCTTAGAGCCCATCTTGTTCCAAACCCCTGACATTGGCAGGGACATCCAACATGGCCTCGAAAACTCCCAAGGATGGGTTGCAGATTTGTACAGCTGGGACATAAATCCAGCTGAAGGAGCCAAAGAATTCATTTCCCTTGATTTCATATTTCCAAATGCACAGTTCTATATTAGCAGCCTAGTTTTTTTATTTTTTTTAACTCTTTAAGGCAATATGCTGAAAAAACAAAATCTACCAGGCTACATTACATTTACTAAGCTGCCTTAAAACAGAAAAGAGTATTCTAGCTAAAATATGTTCTGTTCTTCTTACTTTACCTCAAGCTTTTCAGGTTGCTTTTTTTTAAAGAAAGAAAGCAATCAAGTGGTTTAGGGTCGATAAGGTTAAAGGTAGTACAGAAACTCCACCAAGCTGAGACAGATTTTACAGAAAAATTTGACAAGCAACAAACATGTCCATTCAAAACAAAAGGAGTAGTGGAGTAATCACAGGATGTAATAAAAGATTACACTGTGCTCATGTCTCTCCTCTACTCAACCTCTCCGACTCCCTCAGGAGTACAAGAGGGATGATAATAGCAAAGAAAGAGTCTTTGCAGCCTCCTTCAGACATTGACATCTGCAAATCAATGCCCTCAGCTCCAGGGTGAAAATTAGTTCACCCACTCTACATCAATTTAGAGTTTGTTCCCACTTCAGAAACTTCTTCACAAGCAGCCATTCTGTTTAGAAACATCGACATTGAGAATTGATGTGTTGGCTTTTCTGTCTAACAGTCATGGCAACGATTTATTGTTATCAGTCATGCCAAAAAAAATTCTCATAAAGCGTCACAGTAAACATTTTGGACCTTGCTATCTTTGAACAAAGTTCCCAGAACTCCTACTGATGTTCTGCATACAGAAAGGATGTGAACAGATTACAGTCATAAAGGACTACACACCTCAGCAATTACTGTTTTACCAAAAAATTCTGAGATTAAAAAGAGTTTTTTCATTCTAGATAAAAATGGAGACTTCTTTCACAGATGGCAAAGCTGACATTCACACAAAGCCAGGAAACCCTGTCAGCATTTCCCTCTCTGGCCAGGTCTGTGCTGCCCACACCTCTGTGCCTTTTTGGCAGCTCCAAAGGCAGGAGCTCACCTGAGGTGTGGGGTCTGTCTGAAAGCAGAGACACCAGGAATCTCTGAAGTCTGAGACCCAAAGCATGTGGACAACACTGGACATCCAACAATTCTAAAGGTGTTAAATTCTCAGAGTGTAGAGCAGGGCTCTTGGCCAGTTCTCCAAACTGAATTCTCTGGAAAGGGTTGAGTTGGAGCTTAGAGACATGGGAAAAGTGGAGCAACCACATAGAAAACTGGGCAGCTCAAGGAACAGAAAGTTGTGCCACAAGGACAAATTTTCACTCCATCTTCAGATACTTTTTTCTGGTAGGACCTCTTTAACTGCACAACCACTTACTACCTGGTTTTGCGTTTTCTAGAGAGAGGAAATTTGATCTTACCTGCTGCTTGAGGTCTTTTGTGGTACACACGGATCTCTTTAGCATTGTCCAGCCTAGCAAGAGCCTGAACATCAGTACCATTGTACCTGTTTATTCGTAAAATGCTGAGGTTATCTGAATTAACTGTATATAAATAGTTTTCAAATACTGCCAAACCACAAAGATGCCTAATCTGGAAAAGAAACAAATGGTATCATTATTTTAGCTCAATATTTTAGGCATATCTACGAGTTGTAAACATCAAACACTACTGTGAGTTATATTCAAACTGTAGAAAAGGCTTTCTAAATATTTATAGATAATAATGACAAAGAACACTAAAAGTATAGTTCACATTCTTGTAGTCTGAAATTTATAATTAGAAAAGCTTTGTACAAGAAAGGTAGAAAATTCAAATTATTTAGCAATCTAAATTAATTTACTCTACAAATTCCCCAGTTTCTCTGTTTTTAAATTAAAATCTACATTCTTGGAGTGCAACAGCTACATTAGCATTAGCTAATGCTCATTAACTAATAGTAACTAAAATAAATTAACTATTATTAACAAATATAGCAAACGTGGAAATTTAAAGCACAGTTCACAGGCGCAATTGATCCACTTTTAAAATTATTTTATTATCAAATCAGGGCAAATGGTGCAAGATATACCTGCCTAATATTTTCTTGAGTATATGCAAATAAAAAAAAAATTCTGTCAGCTCTTCTGTGTTCCTTTTGTGTTGGTGTTTTTGAATATGGTGGTGGCCACTTGGTAGGGCATGTTTATCAAAAAGTGAATTCTAAAATTGTGATAATCTCTGACGTGTCTGGGCACATTGATTAAAAAAATTACCTAATAGCTGGTAGTTAGACAATCACAGCTCAAACATAAAATGTTCAATAATTTAGAGGCTTGATTTATAGATTTAGAAAATGTAAAATATCTCACTGGCAATTCTGAAAACTGAACAAATTAAAGAGAATTTTTGGCAGATGTTCAGATATCCACAGGCTGAATATCTTATTACTTTAATCATTGCTCACCACAAAGCATTGACTTATATCATACACTCACAAATTCAGACATACGTCACCAAAACCCAACCCAAACAAAAAAAAACTGTTGTGCATCAAGTATTTCAGTCACTCTGGAAATTATACCACAGTTGGCCAAGTCTTGCCATTGCATTCTGTCTTCACCCAGAAAAAGGAATAATAATTAACATCATTGGAAGTGTTTGATAAGACCAAATAGAAATTCAATGCAACAGTGAGATGGAGAAGAAAGCAGCCTTGAAAATAAAGAGACATCTGTACCAAACTGTGGAATTCTCCTCTGAGTTACAATCCTTTATTCCCTATTTCCATTTGCAGTCAGTTTAAATCTTTATCATTTAACCCCCCTGAGAGATTTTCTTTATTAGAACTATTAAAATTATGTGGCTCTTCTAGCAATGCATTTTATAATGATCTAATTATTTATACTTATTTTTTAATTTGCTGGGTTTTTACATGTCATGAAGCTTTCCAGCAATCCTGTGCACAAATGAAAATGTTACTGGCTTCTCCTTTGAAAGCCACACAGGCTGTCAATCACAGAATCCAGTTTTGTTTGGAAAGCACATCTTTGATATGTTTGTACTAACATAATACACTTTAGTCCCTAAAATTCTTGGGAACAGCTTTGTGGTTTGCTGTTTCCTTGGACTAATATGGAATAAAATTGAGAAAGTCATTCTAGATCATGGCATATGCAGCACAAAAGATACTGAAATTACCAATTCTTCATTTCAGTGGAAAGACAAGCAGTACCATTTGTGACAACAGTGAGAGGCCAAACTTTTGAATACCCTTCACCTATATCAAAAAACAGATATCACATTTTTTAGCTAGTTTTGAGAAGAATCTCTCTGAACTTGATAAAGTATTCTCTTTTGCATCTAAATTTCAGCAAGAAGAGAAGGACAAGCATCTCTCCTATGACACAAGCACAGCTGAGTTAGAAGCTTGAGGTATTTGTTAATGGAACTCGAAAATTATTTTAGCTTTTTAAGTATCTATTCCAAAATGTTACTTAAAAAAACCCAACCCAACCCAAACCAAACCAAAAAAACAAAACAAAACAAAAAAACAACCAAAAGTTTGCAAGACTTCTTGTTCCAGAAATGGTTAAAGACTGGGGATAGATTGGCAATTATAGGAAGGTGTTTGACAAACCACCACTTAGACAGCTTTTTGACACATTTTCTTCCTACTTTTAGTTAACGGTCTAACCAGTTACATCTTGGTAAACACTGATTACTTAGAAGCAATGAATGATAGAAGGATAGGTAAAATGCTTATTCTGCTTGCACATTTTCACATATCCTATTTAAGCTCAGGCAGAAATAGATGCAAACTTGGTGCCCACACCAGCCCTGGCAGTACAAGCAGTGACCAGAACAGTTTGGTCTTTGCTGATTTTCCCTGGATGCACCTAAGAATCACAGCTGCCAGAGATCTCTTCCACTCTCCAGGCTAATGGACTGAAATACTCCTCATCAAAGACTCACAGTCTCAGAGTTTGTATTTATGACTCTGAGCATCAGCATCAGCTGTGAAAAGCATCATTGCCATCAACAAAAATAAGATTTAAAGGCATCCAGATTAGTCTGAATGGATGAACAGCTTTTGCTCTACTATTTCACATTATTGGGCTTGTTAGTCTCTCCTTCCTGAGTGGGTAAGGACATCTTGTCATTAATGATTTGTCTCCCTGCACCTTTCCACCCCTGATTTTCCCTCCTGAAGTCTTTAACAATGGTGACTTACAGGGTGCATTGTTAATGAGATGCTGCATGGGAACATTCATATGTTGCAAAATTGCTAAACTGCAGATAAGCCAAAGCATGTAGATGAATCTTTTAAATTCTAACACATCTGAACTACAAAGGTAAAAAAATATGAAATTTCTGTAGCGGCTAGCATTATGTGCATTAATTTATTGATATCATTTTTACTGATTTGCAAATAAATACCTACTTGTCTGCCTTTGGTTATTGTTTGCCTCCTTCTCCCCTGATAGTCAACAACTTCCACACTCTCCAGATATATGTCAAGCCAGTACACATATTTATTGATGAGGTCTAGTGCCAGAGCAGTTGGCTGTTCAATTTTTGAGTCTACTATCCACGTCCTGTTCATTCCATCCATGTCACATCTCTCCACCTTGGCAGCATTCCCATAGTCTGTAAAGAAAAGCTTTCTGTTGAAAGAAAATAAGATGTTGTAAGTTTTTAAGGGTGTGAGCAGAGTGCAAAGCTCCTGCTGGCTTTGGGAAAAGGAAGTTTTTGTTTTTTGTCATTTCAATTCCCTATATACTCCATATTGATAAGCACATACTTGTTTTTAAAAATTCACCACATCCTCTAACAAATTAACAATCACACAGAATTATGTTTCAAATGGAAAGCACAGAAGTTCTAAATATATTTTCTTAAAAAAAACAGATACACCACACAATGCTCTAAAATTACAATCTTAAATTCACTTTTAACCATTATTTGTAAAAAATGGTAGGATAGTTACAGATAACAGTGACAAAAGCACAGAGCACTCAGGTTGTCTGGAGAACAGTTATTGCACAAAAGCTATAATAAACAGGGATCTTCACTGTCAGATGTTTCAACATCTATTTCTGAAAGAAATGCTTTAGTCTGTAGTGCATTTGTCTCCAGCCTTGGAAAGGTGTTCAGGCTTCAAAATGCTTCCACAAATCCAGTGAGTCATTCCATCCAGGAATAATGGGAAAGTATCAAAGACTTAAAATTGCTGCTAAAGCTCCCTAACCCGATACTTGATTAGCATTCACTGGGTTTAGCACACACAAATCAATTTTGATTAACCTGACAATATTTTAACAGGATTACCTATTTGTGAGAACAAATTGCACTTGCAAGCTGAAGACCACCTTGCCATGACTTTAACATGCTGTAAAGAATAATCTGATTCCAGGCTGAATGTTACTAAAACTACTTTGAGAACCAGGATTTCATTATCCAAATGAAGTGAATTATCTCCTAGTTATTACCACTAATGGGAATAACTTTGGATCAACAGCATATAAAACTTCAGATATCTTTATGTGACAGAGCAGTAATTTATAGCCTTGTAACTTCTCATAAAAATCCAGTTTTAGGCTATTTGCTGAACAGCAGAATGAAACTCACATCCTTTAGTTTTAGTGTTCAAATAAATAAGAATGCATTTTAGAGGTAAAGTGTTTCAAGTGTAAAAATTGAAAATTAAAAAAATAAATAAAACCACAACACCTTTTTAAAATCTATAGTCTATGTGCAGGATCTGTCGAATGCTAAAATGAATTGATCTCAGATTCATAAAATAGGGCTGGAGGAGAATTTGAAAGGTCATGTAGTCCATCACCAGGCCATAAGGCAGAATAAACTTTACCTATAACATTCCTGAGGGATAACTCCATTCCTGACAGGGATTTCTATTTATCAAAATAATTCTGAATTCCTGTCCTGTCCTTCACTGTCATTCTTAATCCCAGCTGTACTCTAAGAATATATTTAAAACACACACGTAGCATTCAGGTCTATATAAATCAAAACATCCATAGCACAGAATATTTGCAAAGGAAAAATCAAGCCTGAAATGCAAAAATAATTTGGAATGAAAACAGAAAGAAAAAAAAAAAGAGTGTGTATATAGCAGTATGTACACTTATTTATGTATGTATTCATATCATCAGAAATAACAAGGCCAACACCTATATATATTTAAAATAAGTTGTTAAAATGTTACATGTATTCCAGACTATAATCTGTACTTCTGGGGATTCTATTTATGTTATTTAATGGAACTTTGTACCTCAAGATTCAGAAATTCAAATGAAGCTCATTTTGGAATCATAGAACCAACTGGGTTTGCTGTGATCAGACACTCACATATATATAAATATATAAATACACACACATATAAATAAATACACATCCAGACATACAGCAGTTATAAAGACCTGAAGTTTGACTTCAGACTGACTCTACTGTAGATTGTTCAGTTTTATTAATAATTTAACATTTCTACAGATTAAAATGCAAGTTTAAAAAAAACAAACAAAGAAAAACAAAACAAATAAAACAAAACAAAACCACAAACTATTAGCCATTTACAATGAGATTATTATTTCAAATCAGACAAGAAATGTTTGTTTATCAATAACAAATAGCGCCAGTAAGGAATATCTAAGAATTAAGAATATTTAAGTATTTAAGAGGATTTCTGGAATAGGGGTAATTTATTTTTTTCCTCAATATCTGTCTTATAATAACATCATTTATGCAAGTTATCATGACTTCGTGTGTAAATGTCACTCTTTTTACTCTAAAAATCATTATTCTTCTCCTGGAGACTGACAACCATGAAACTTTATAATTAAAGGAAGAGGTAAAAGACAGAACAAGAAAGTAGTAGCCTAAATACTGCTGCACGATCAAAGTGATCTGAAAATTAAATTAAGAAAATTAAACGTTTTACTGTATAATCTTGAAATGCAATTCTGTATTTAAAGACTAATGCAGATTTTTAAAGTGAGGTTTAAACCAGAACTGCATTTCTAACACAAGAAGCTGACCCACAATTACACCGTATTTCCTTTGCCTTGGGAGCTCTAAAGGATGCACTGTACAGTATTTATTTCAGCTCAAGGCTAATTTTTCTTCTCACAAATAGTGCTGGGTTTGTCTCTCCATTTTCAGCAGAGGGCAATGAAATCTTTTCTCCATTCACAGAGCAATTTTGGGAGGAAAAGTGACTGTGTGCATGTCCCTGCAGAGCCCAGGCTCAGGGCACTGGGGCTGACCTTGGGGGAGGCTCTGACAGAGAGAGCTGAGTTCATTACAGCCTTCATTTCCTGGCACTGCCTACGAGGATGCTAATTGAGGCTGCTGCAACAGTGAAAGCTGGCAATAAACTGAATGTTATTAAGGCATGTTGTCTTTTGAAAGCTATAGACTTCATGTGTGGAAATTCTGAATTCTGCCTGTAGTTAAACAACAACAAAAAGGGGAATCTTCTTCATCAAGTCCTGGTGCTTTGCAGGCATTTAAGCTCATAAAAGTATTCTGTTGTTTTTGACTCTTCCAGAATGGTTTCACTGTGGTCCCAGCAGTTAGGAATCTACATCTAATAACTAATGGTGATATCTTCCAGGCCGAATTACACAGACTGCTTTCTGCAGCAGCTTATTTGGCTTAAACAGCTGTTTTCACCTGTCCTCCTCTCCAGAGATACTTCTAGATGGAAATCAAATTCTTTCCCTCTGCCTAGCAGCTAGAGATAAGCAAGGGAAGGCAGACTTGTCCTCTTGTAAGACAGGCTCTTTCTGTTGCCCTTCTGTGCAGTTATTCCAATTTTAGGTCAGTGATTGAACAAGCATGGCCAGCACTGGGTTTGCTGTTCCAGAGTGGAGTTCGTCTGCACAATGGCGCAGCAACCTCCCTGCATCAGCTGGAGATTCAGCCACCCCTGGATAACATCTGCTATTTTCACAGCTATTACACTGCTGATATAAACTCATCCTCTCCCCAGCTATTACATGCACCCTCCTCAGTCTAACAACTTCTTCTTACAATGTTATGGCTGGAGGTTTTCTAGAGAGTTTGGTTCCAACTAGGAATAAATACACGGGGACTATTCTGTCCACATCTGAGTGACAACAGCTCTCCAGCCTTTTAAAATATCCTCCCTGACTAAAAATAGCAATAAATGTTACCAAATAGAACTAATTCCAAAGGAAAAGAATTCTGCCATGAGACAAAAGTGACAGTGAACTTCCCAGTCCCTGCCCTCACAACAGTGGTCAGAGATTCATTCTTCCTTCATTACCAAGCCTCAAATATTTGTAAGGAGGGCCTCAAAAGCGCTGTTGCTCTTTCCTTACAGAGACATCTATCTGTAGGATAGTTACTGCCTTAGTTCAGCTGCCAAACCCCTTACCACCACTGATGTTATGCAGAGCCTTCCCTCTTGTCACTTCCTTTTGTTTTCCAAGCTTTCAGTCACCTCATTCATAATCCACCTATTGAATTAGCTGAGAATGAATTGTGTTCCCTGTAAAGCCACACTTGGGCAATTGCATGACTGAAAACTGCTAATTTCTAATGCACCTAAGATGCCCAACACTCTACAGCACAATCAGAGTTTGGGGGGCAAAAATAAAAAATACTTAATTCTGGAACTCCTTGACAAAACACCTATGACATATTATAGGAAGAAAATGAGTAAAGTATATATAGAAAAAGAGGGTGCTTTCTTAGGCAGAGTTACTGCTGTGGACAAGACCTAACTAGAATAAAGTAAAAAAACTTCCTAGCATACCTCAACAGGAGCTATGAGTAGATAAGACAGGGTTTAATTTTCAGAAATTGCACTGAGAGGGTCATTTTCAAGACAGAAGCCAACTGAAGATATTCATTTGATCTTGGCATAATGAACAAGTCACAAAAAGTTAGAGGCTTTTTTACCAAATTAGGAGCAGGATTATGAAGTGGGGAAAAAAAGTTTGATTTAGAATTAACAGAAATGCTGTGCAATTTAATTAGTATAAAACATAATGAGAACAGCACTGCATTGAGGGGCACCAGCCAGATTTACTGTAGGAAGAATAGATAACTAAAATTGTGGGGACTGTGGAGAACAAGGAACCTCCTTCAGAGGAGGTGATCAAGCAGCTAATTAAAAGGACTGTGTAAAAAACCCCTGTGGGGGTCTCTTACAGCCTGTGGTACGATGTGATTGACTGGCTGGATTCTCAGAAGGGGACTGCCACACAATCCTGTGTCTGATTTCTACTGCATTTTAAAAAAAATTGAATGTGATTTGATTTTGTTTACATCACATTTAATTAATAATAAGCTTCATAGCATGGTTCAGTAGTATTTTTACCTCTGGTGATGTTTAGTTTGGTTTCTGGGTTCAGCAGTTTTTTGGTTTTTTTCATCCACATCTAAAGCAAAAGAAATCAGCCACTCTTAGATTTGGCCTATTTTTGGTAATAAATGATCCATGGCCCTCAGTGTTCCAGACAGATTTTAGGAACTTGAAGAGCACTCTTTGCTAGAACTCACACACATGGAAAGCAATTCTCAGGTTTGGGACAAAGGGAAATTTTTCCCCAGGGGAGGAACTGAAACACCAGTGGATTTGGGGATTTGAGTTTCTCCTTCCTCTGCTTCTTTCCAGCACAATGCAGCACTCATCCCCTGTAGGATAATTTCCCAAACTATTTTAGGAGGTTAGAAACTCTTTGGCTCTCCAGCAATGTGCCTTATTTTTTTTTGTAACTGATATTGGAAGGAAATATTGAGTGGATGCTTTTGTGCTGCACAGGAGTGAAATTCTATTAAAGTTCCTCTGTGATTTCTGCTGTGTAAAGGAGGACATATGTTCCAAATGTTCCTGGCATTTTGGAAATCTAGCAATGAGTGCCTGTGAGTAAAATAATAATGGTTTCTTCTCCTAGAGAGCTGCAGATTTAGTGCCACGTAGGAAGCAGCACAGGGTCGAGCTGCAGATAAAAGTAAAACCCAGCCAGAAAACTCATTCTCAGCACACAAAGCCCAGCTCCACTCACTGCTTGCTGTACAACAACGGGCAAAAATCAGCAAAACTCAACCCTTAGGGGGGATATTTGTAATGAAATACACTTCTCTTTACAGGGAAATTGCCAATTCAAACAAAAGTTTTCTTATTTGCAGCAACGGGGGTGGCGGCCTGAACAGCAAATGGGGAAAGTAGCTGAGAATTTGGGGATGGATTAACAGCAGAGCCAGTCTGGTTCACTGCTAAAGAAAATACAAGTTGTCATAATTTGTTTGTTTGTATTTAAACTATCCATCTATAAAAATATGCCTGTTAGAAAGCTAAATTGATTTGCCATCAACAGGTCCCTCCCCAGCCCCTCATTTCCTTACAGACACAGAAATATGAATTTTCAGGTGTTATAAAGTGAATGTAATTTGATAATTCAGGATGGTTGTTTATTATATTGTTATGACTGTACTCCACAATTGTTTTAGCAATCCTGCATGGTATTCTTCAAGTTTGATCCCTTCCACTGCAGAGGGTATAAAAGCTTTCACTTTATTTTTCTTAGAGATGTCAATCAAATACACATATTTAGAGTTCACAATAATCCTTTAAAGTGTTTGCCCCCTCCTTTTTCCATCCAAATATGCTTTTTCTGCAGGGTGAGAGTGCAGATGTCGCTCCTCATCTACCATCTCTGGGTCCTGCAGGAATGATGTAGGATAAAAAGATGCACAGCTGAGTTTCTGTCTAATGCTATTTTGTCACAGCTGCCATTTTCTCACACAGGCTCTACTTCTTCCTATGCAGAGCAAATATGTAATAAACCCATACTAATCTTACCATATTCTATTTCTTGCTCCATTTATGAGTAGTTATGGCTGTACACGCTAAAAAAAAACCAAACACATCTAGAATATAACAGCAATAAAGCAAACACACAGAGAAATGGAAGTTCAGTTCATAGGTTTTGCTTGTGGATGAAACTGCAGAGAAAGTTTGTCTTACACTCTCATCACAAGAGTTGTCTGGTTGTTTTTGTTGTTTTTTTTTCTCACAGCAAGAATATAGCAATGGGATGCACTCTTGAAAAAGTGCATCCCTTAGAATGTATCAAATTTATACTTGGTTAAACCTGCCTTCTCTCTACATACAATTCAGTATCTTTTCATTAAAATCATCTAATTACCTTGAATAATTTTGTGTACAAAGTCATTTTTCTGAATAAAAAGCATGTTCTCCAAATTTTCAAAATTTATTCCCAATATAAAATTTTAGTAGGTAAATCAAATATTACCTTTTCAGACACATTTTTTTCCATAACTACATGCAAAGCTTTAATAACTGTCAGTTTGAAAGGAAAGACACATTGCAGATGTATTCCTGGATTAATTAAGGGCCCTGAATATCAGTGTTTATTTGTCAGATTACTGCCCTTTATCTGAAAATGTAGGGATTCAGAAGCAGAAATTTGAATTAGAGTCCTTTCAGAATAAGTGTGCTTCCCCATGTGCTACTACAAGCTCGTCAATTAGAATAGAAATGAAGAAACATTGATTATTCCCATTTTATCACAAACCAGCTGTGCCAAATCAATGTGCTGATCCACTGAAAAAATTATTTTATAAACAAGTTTATGTTACATGGCTTTATATCAACATTTAAGTAGACTTTTAATGTGACATCCAAATAATACCATGAAATCTCTGTCATATTTTTCAAAAAACAGATAAAACCCCTCCCTAAAGTAAAGAAAATATTTAGCAGATTTTATATAGTTTTAAAATATGTGTTTACATTCAACCCTGATGTTAGAAATACTGAAATCTGGAACATGATGATGAATAGTTCTAGGATTATCCTAAGTACTTATTTTTGAGGGTAAGATGGTTCATTTCCACTGCTTTACCAGATGTACAAGATGCAGGGAAATAATTTTGCCATAGAAAATGAAAAATTATCTTTCTTCATTGGAAACTCAGGGCCTGATATATTTGTAATTCTTCAAACTCAACTTCAGATACGTATTTTAATGTGCAATTTTTGATTATTCTACTTTGAATGCTTTCTGGAGCATCAAAATGGTGCCACATGACCTTTTATACTCTTTACATGCACTCATTTATGTACAGAGCAGAATACACATATTCATACACTTATTTTCAAAGATTTCCTTACCATTGTACCGAAGCTCTTTCACAGAAGAAATAAATGTAGCACTTTTCCTGAAGGTATTTAATTTTCACAAGATATTATTATGTGCAGTCAGACTCTATTGCTTCTTCCACTTAATAAATAACCTTTTCCCTTAGTTGAAAAGCGACAATATTAAAAATTGGTTTTTAAAATAGGATTTTTTTGGGGAGGAAGGGGGAAAGTTGTCATTAATTGTTCAGTGATTGTAGGGGAATAAAGGTAGAAATAAAGAAGATCCCTGAAATTGTGTTTGACTTGCAGCCTGAGGAGCTTCAGGCTAAAGCAGTATGGAATTTGGAAGGTTTAACTTTTGTCCTAGAGCTAAGCTCAAGCTCAGAGCAAATCAGGACAAGCAGCAACTCCTTGTTTAAAAATGACTGTCTAGACACAGGAGGTCATCATTTCCCAAACACAGCCTCACTTGTCCAGGGCCTTTCCCTTCCCAGAATTTGAGACATGGCCTTTCCAACCCAGCCTGAGAAATGATGGTTGGATGGAGCATTTGGCACTGTGAAATGTGGAAAATGGACCCACTCAGTTTGTCAGGGATTTAAAATTATGTTTTCCACACCACCAGCATCAATCACAATACAGGATGCTTTGTCTTCAACTACGTGATTTCTGTCAACCAACTTTTTCCACTTAGTGACAAGCAATGAAAAAGGAAACATTTTTGCAATATTAATTTATTTTAAATGTATTATTAATGAGAAAAAATAAATTAAAACAGTTCCTCCGCCTTGGTATTTGATGACCTATACCAGATTAAATGTCAGTAATAGCTGGCATTTGAGAACCTGTCTCATCCATCTTATGCAGAAAATGCTACAATAATCATCATTATGTAGGATTACATTAAATTAATCAAAAATCCACAGTTTGCAAGCTTTAGGAATCTCAGGGCTCCTTCCCAGGCAGATCTGCAGAAAGGCCAGGATTACATTGAGACTTTAGATCCCAAAGGCTTCAGACCCAGAAAACGTGATTTTAAGTTATGATGAGTTAGCAGACAACAGAAGGGATGGGAATTTTTTTTTTTTTCCTTTCTTTCCGGCGAATTCAAGGAAGGATGTATCTGTGACTATTAAATGCAATGATGTCTGAAACTATGAAAATCCCAGCACTGCACACAGCTGGCAGGTTTGCAGTGGGAACTGCTGCTGGATGATGGGTTTTTCTTTCTCATCTAAGGCATGTTTTGGGGTTTTTTTGTCTGCTTGTTTGTTTGTTTTTGTTGTTAGTTTTGGTTTGTTGCTGTTGTTTTGTTTGTTTAGTATTTTGTTTAGTTGGGGTATTATATCGTGATTTTTGTTTGTTTGTTTGTTTGTTTGCTTGCTTGTTTGTTGGTTTTTTTTTTTATTTTGGAAAAGTCTGGGAATGCTGTGGGAAGCAGCTGTGTTGGTACATCTCTCAGAGCCACTGCTCCCAAAGCTCTTGGGTTAGATGTAAGTCATTATTTATAACCAATGAGATTGAAGCTGAAGATGATCTTGGATGAAGAAACAGGTGAAGCTGTAAAAAAACTATTCTGACAAAAAACTACATCTGAAATTTATATTTCAAATGCATATGTAAATTCTAATTTGTATAAAAAATGACTTCAAATCAAGTTTATACATGTTAATGATCTTACCTCATGCCAAAGAGGAGAAAAAACATTTAATATTTGATCTCCACAAGCAAACACTAGTAACACAATAAATCCTTAAGCTGGTTTAAATTGTGCCAAAGGCTATTTATCACAGTGCAGAACAGAAAATAGTCTGTGCTTGGCAGCAATGGACAGAACTGATTTGTATCCTGGCTTTCCTTTGGGATGACACAGTAAACTTTGCAGGTTAGGGAATTATTCCAATTCAATTGATGATTCTAGTGGTGAACAGCAATGAGAAATACTCAGGGCTCACCAAGAAAAGAAAAAAAAAAGTATCTACCCAAACTATACCTGAACAAAATGAAATAAAAACAAGATTCTCATCCAGCACTTCAATGTTTCTGTTTAGAAATCTCTGTTCTTTAATGTTTGTGGGGGTTTTCTGTAAAGCAATAAGTTCTGAAGTGAATATTAGAACTTACATATTGAGTTTCTGATCAATTATTTTCTGCTGCAGAGGCTGGTTTGGATGCTGCTGGCTCACAGCAGGCTCAGTGATGGCACATCTCTGTGCAGGACTCAGAGCTACAAATCCTCCCACTATAAATTCCTAAATGGAGCATTATTTAATGTCAGCAAAAAGTGAATTACCTGATTCCATGTCTCATCCTGGCATTTGACAGTAAGTCAAAAGTAAGTAAAAAATAGGCAGTTTTGCTTCCTCATTAACTATTGAGTAAATGAGTCATTTTCTCCCCAAAATTTTACTTGCAAATTATAAAAAAAACCAAACCCCAAACCAAAGTCTTGTCTAAAACAAAGATCATAGATCAACAAATTATCAAGTTAGTAGAAAGAAAAAGCAAAGCAGGATTTATACAGAACTGTAATATTTTCAATTGGGTTGGAAGTATTGTATTTGCATTATTTTATCTCTTCTGAGACCATAGACTCTTTACATCTTCATGATATTTTTTCTTAAGGCGCTACAAAACAGAACTCAATTTCAGTTAAGTGTCAACAAAATTGGTTTTATTCCACCACGGAGAAGGCTCTTGTGCTTTTGCTGTTGTTACTCTATCCTTGATCTGTTAACCTTTAATTTACAGCAGCAAGGCCTAGTGGGAAGGCAGAATTATTTATAATACCATTAGTAATTAGTACCTAATTACTAGAACTAATATGCAGCTGCTAGAAAACTGTGCATACATTCAAGATTTAAGGCCAATGAGTGCTGATTTGTAACACAAATATATAAACAACAGAAGTATTTCCATTTCGACTTCCAAAAGTTCCCCAAGTGAGAGCCCATTGATGATCTGCCACATTGCTTAATCAATTTCTACTGTGGCCAAGAAGTTATACAAATAATTGTCAAAAAGAGTTCCTGCTTTTGGCTCCAGTTAGCAAATATTTTCACAGATTTTCCTAAAAGATTTACTGAGTGCCTAGAAGAATACAAAGACAAAAATGTTTCAGTATGTGGTGGTATGCAATAATATGTAGATACTGACCAGACTGTAACAGTAAATTGCTGGAGGTTCTGTATTTTGATGTTCAAAGTGATAAATATGAATATATTTATTTATTTCTGTCATTGGTTTGCAATTTCTCTTTTCATTTGAGCAGATCATTTGAATAACCCTTATTTATGGAATTATCTGCTGCTATTTTCCACATGAAGTTCGTATCATTTCAAGAACAGTGAAAATCTGTGCTGGCATGACAAAGTACTTTATAGAAAAGCCATATATGTAATATACTCACTGTGCTTGTTACAGAGTTGTGAACATAAGTAATGAATTAAATAAGAGGCTGCAAGAAGCAACGTGGGAATTCTGGGATTAAAGAGGCTGTCAGCTGATCCAGAGGCACAGCATCCACTTCTGCTCCAAACACACCATTTATATAAATTTTTAAAGCCGTTGGCAAAATGTGGTAGCACAAAACTACGTTTTGTTTACAGAAATGACGAAGGGATTAGCTGAAATCAAACAAACGAAGATAGAAATAAAATAAACTCCCTGTCTCCCCCCAGAGAACCCGCAAAACCATGGGAAAAATTCAGCCAGATATTCAACAACAAAATAAATATTATTTTAGGGGATTATTGGGTTATCTATCTATCTATCTATCTATCTATCCATATCAATCAGACATTTTCTGCTGTGAGATTGTGACTCCTCCTTGCTCTCTGGGGACAAAAGCATGGAGCTTGTTCAGCATGGGAAGAATTCCAGAAAGTCACAAATCATAAATGATTAACAGAACAGAAAAATAAAGGGCACTTTAGCACTTCCCCTGCTGCCCTGGTCCACTCTGGGCTGTCCATGTTTCTGAGGGATGGGACACAAGGTACCACCTCATCCCACATTTTCCTCTGCAATGCACAATGAACTCATTCCTGGATTTTCTTATTCAGGGAGGGAATTTCACGAGCAATTTTGAAGCCAGCAAACAAATCTACTTCCTGATTACTCTTCTGAAACACCAGAAATGTGGAGATGTATTAGCAGCCCCTGCTCCAGGCAGAATGAGGAGAAAAAGGGGGAGATTTGTACACCCCAGTGAAGGCTGCATACATCATCTCTGTAATAATGTTTCAAATACCAACCTACCCCACACAGAATTAGATAGGAAAACAATTTCTGAAAATTACTAAAATGGAAAAAAAAATGAAGAAAAGATTGCAGGAAAAATAAAATAAAAATACCTTTCTGGCCAAGTATAGGATTATATTAATGTGCAAAGCAGTTAGGTTATGCCAGCATGAACTGAGAGCTGAGCCATCCACACTATCTCACCGATTTTATTTTCAACTCTAAGACAATTTCAGAACTCAATGAATTAAATTATGGCTGATGTCATTAATACTATATGAAAAATGGAATTCTAACATATTTATGATTCATACCACTCAGTCTCACAGGCTTGTGGCCACATCAGTGGTCACTAAATCACTTTTCCCTTGCTCAAAGTAGCGCTGCTCCCCAATCTCCAGGCCACCAGGCACATAGTGATGAGTGGAGTTGCATTTTAGAGCTGCTTAACTTATGAGTTTTAAATTAATTAATTAATTATCTCATCTTAGGAGAAGAAGAAACGATATAAACCCCAATACAAATGCTGAGTACCTGATATCTCATGTACTGAGTGAGGAAAAAGCAGGAAAGGAGGTGAAGCTACACAAAAGAGGCAGTTGCATGTGCAGCCAAAGAGGTATTGATGGAGATGCTTTTATTAAAACAGCTGATACAGTCTGAGGAGAAGACTCCCTTTGCAGCAGACAGCCTGAAAGCAGATCATGGTGTGCCTACCTGTCAGGAAGGCTTAACTTCTTTATTTTTAGACAAAACTGATGCACACTGACATGAGCACAGAGTGGATCAGCAAACAGCCTGGTGGGGTTTGGAGTGGAGCAGGGCACTGCCTGTCTGCTTGCTTTACAGGATAAAAGCAATAATCTACAGGCATCACTAACAAAACATATTTTTTACATTATTTTTGTCTGATGCCAGAAATATAATTAATACCTACTTTGCATATTACCTGCAACAGAAGTTAATTTAATCAGCCTGAGGTGAAGGGAGCACAGATTAACTTGAGGCTTTCTTCCACTCGCTTTATTTCAACATAATTGTCCTCCTCTGACACACCCCCAGTGAATAATCTTACAACCTCCAGCACTTTATCATCACACATTCCTCACTGCTCTCTGTGAAGAGGCAGGAGATAGCTTGGGTTGGGACACACAGTCACCACCTGCTGCAGAGCAGTCCTTTCCTTTCTTACCTTATTAAAAGATCTGCTCCTGGTCTTTTCACATTTTATTCCAAAAGAGGGAAGACTGAAGAGCAGTAAGGATACTATTTTATATTCCTTAAAAGCTGTTCCTGTGTTCAGCAAGCAGTAATTGCTTGATTCAACCTGATTCTTGATGGTACCTGGCAAGGGAGGCGCTTACTTGTCAAAGCATAATGGGCAGACAGCAGCAGTGACAATCAGCAGAGCAGATCAGATGGTGCCCAAATCCCTGTGAAACCTACACCAATAAAAAGGATAAACCCCTGGGATTCAGTGCTTTTTGGAAATCCTGATTGCTTCCCAAGTCACTGAGATCCAGTCCTCGTCCCTGTTAAGTCAGAAAAGGTCTCACCACACAAGTGATGAACCCCAGGAACTCTGAACGCAGAAGCACCACTCAATTATAATGCAAAACTCCATCCTTTCTGCTATTATTTGGTTCATTTTCTTAATTTTTTATTTTCTTCTTCTTAATTAAACTAGTAATTGAGGCTGTGCTATGAGCTGAACTCAATTAAATAAGTCAGGATATGTTCAACACATGCTCCCAAAACTCTGCCACTCAAAGCCCAGGCTGGAACATCTAATCTGCAAGCATCAGACAGCTGTAAACAGGAAATAAATTGCCATCTGAGCATCGTGCTGTTGAACATGTCTAGGAAAAGGCAGCACTCTCCTGAGTGTCTAAATAACAGCTGAAGATGTAAGGATAGTTCCAAAGGTGAGGAAAAATTCAATCAAAAAGAAGTATTTACTGGAGAGAGTGGGGCATTTTTTCTGTTTATTGGTTAATTACTCTGCATTAGGAATTTTGGTGCAATGTTTTATCAAGCAGTGATTTCAGCATCACCTGCAGTTTTCTGGTGGGAGGGCAGCAGAGTGTACCAGATACCCCAAGGGCTGGGATAAATCTGTTACTGACTTGACGAGTTCTTAAATCTCCATGTACCTAACTCTACATGAGAGAACCTGGCCCAACATTTCCTTTTGAAACTTTTCTATTATTATTTAAAACAGAAGAGAGGACAAAATCAATAAAGCCAGGTATGAGAGACACAAAAAAATTCCTCCTGTCTAATGAAAATTATTTCTTTACACATTGAAAAAAAGCTTCAAAAAGATAATATTTGGTGGCTAAACACTTGTCTGGTCTATTGGAGGAGTGGAGATATTGAATTTGGAAGTAGCAGACATCGCATGAGGATCTCCTGTGGCTGTGGTTTTCCCAGGATGTTCCTTTTTTCATGGTAACTGTGAAAGTTCCCAGGTTCACCTCAAAATAGAAGAGAAAATCTTTCGCAGGACAGAAAAAGTTCTCCCTATCACCTTGACTTCTGAAATGCTAAGAGAGAAAAATGATTCAACATTATTTGTAAACAAAAAAGCCCAACCAATTTTGATGCTAGATATCCCAGATATCAGGTTATTCCTTACTCCTCACACTTAGGAGCAGCCTAAACTGAAGGAAGCAGCTCAGAAGGGCAGTAGCTGTAGTGCTTATTTTGTGTTTTCCTAATCTGTTACGAATATTCAGTTATCCTCATATCCAGAAACATATCAAATCAAATCAAATCAATCTGCTTCAAATCAATGCTCAGGATGTTTTAAACTGCACACTGCCTTCATATATTTGTGAAAACACCAGCTATTTATAGAAATAAATAATTGGACATAAAGCTCTTCCATTCTCATAACAGATCACTGGACATCATGAGATGTTCATTAATCTTTGTTTCAGTTTGAATGGGAACACATTCTGTTTGAAGCACAGAAATGGAAGCCATAAGAGCAGAATACAGATGTGCTTTATTAGCAGTTGTTTTTCAAATGCATTCTCTGATGTCACATAACAAAGTCAGTGATCCAAGAAAGCTAAGAAATTCACAGGGTAAAAGGACTGAAAAGGATGATATTATTAAACCTCTTTGCAGGTTTTCCTAATAGAAATCCCATCACTAATCAGTCATTCGTAACAAATACTCATTAATTGTCATCCTTCTCAAAGCACTCAGCAACAGGACCGTATTTTTAGAGGTGGGGAGATTGAAGTGTAGAGCAGTGAGCTCACAAAACTGACAAGTATAAAAACAGGAAGAAAAATCAGTGTTTTTTTTAGAGCTTACACCTGTGCCTTCCCCATCTGTTTATAGCTGGGTCTTTACTAAACACAGAGCAGGCAGCGTGCCTGGAGCTTAAACACACCAAGGGAGACAGAGATGTATTGGCACTACCTGGTTTGCCAGGTACAGCAAATATTTACTTTCATTTCCCAAGCCCTGCATTGACACAAAATAATTTATAACTCTATTGAGTATAAACCTCAAAATAACCTCATTTGGCTCACGCAGAATTAAGCTGACGTGCTGCAGAAGACAAGGAGGACTCTGTGTCTGTGACACGCCCCAAGAATTTAGAAACACAAAGTGGTCAGTTCTGCCTTCTGCTGAGCACATGTCTAGAAAACTTGATAAAAGCTGAGTTTTGGTAAGGTTTTAAGAAAACCTCCTCTACAATTCTGGTCAAGGTTTTAGGGCTCTGCTACAGGCAATACCACAGAGCCACGGTGGCAGCTGCTGTAATTAAGGCAAGCTGCTTGATTTTATCAAACATTGTTGTAGGTTCTTTGGTTTCACCTTTCCCCAGCCATATTTCTGTACAAAGGAGTCTCTCCAAGGGACTTAGATTTTACAACTCAACAGCCTTGTGCTCATAAATCCTTGTTTAAATTTTTGGTGAGATGCTGTTGGTTTTTGCATGCAGGAGGCAAAGTTCAGTTTTCAAGAGCGTGCACTTGCTGCGAGAGAAAAATGCACTGGCTCTCTGTGTGTTCTCCCACAAAACCACTGCCACATCACTGATTACAGTAAATATTCCAATCAAAATATTAATATTCCAATTTAAATACTAATAATAGATGTACCACAGTTTCCCAAGAGCATTGAACACTTGTACAATAAAGCTGAAGACTGAGATTGTTCCACTTGCACAAGGTTTCCTTTTTAAATATTGAAATTTCTTTATATTCTTTCTTTATATCTGTGACCAGGGTAAAAGAAGACCCATTCTACCTTTTTGTTTTTCTTTTTTTGGACCCCTAAATTCCCAGCTTTTCTTCAAGTATCTTTATCCATCTATATTTCACACTACTACCTAGTTCCTTAACTAGATATTTATCTTCACCTCCATGTTTCAGAGCACTGCCCCTTGACTAGAAGCCACAAAGGCTGAGCAGTCTCAGATGTCCCCATTTGGGAAATAAAACATTTAATTCATCCAGCTTGTTTTTGAGATCTTAGAGCTTGGCATTAAATAAAGAGTAATTGCATATTCTTGAAAAGAGCTCATGTTGCACATAGATAAATACACTGTATTTTAAGCACACAAGGAATTTTAAAATGCATATAATGACTTGAAATATTTCTTCATTGCTGTCACAAAACTGTTTAAACTTATTTTTCTTTAATCTATCATGACTGTAGCTATAAATCCAGTGATGGGAAATAAGCATTTTCATTTGATTAAGCATTTTGAAGCAGCACTGAGTTTGGGGAACACTCGCTTGAAGCACAAAATGAGAAATAAAATGACACTATGAAAGGTAAATGTCACCAATCTTATGATTAAAAATACAATTAGAGAAGACTTAAAACTAATTCTGTGCAATTCTTTTTTTCTTTCTTTCTTTTTTTCCTTTAAACTGTACCATGTGCAAATATGCCACACAGACAAATTCACCTACAGAGGTCAGAGCATGTGCAGCCAGTGAACTGTGACAAGTGCCCTGCAAAACATTCCTGGTGCCAACAGAGCTGTGGCATGACCTTTGCTTTATTTATTATGAGAGAGAATTGTGTTAGAAACAGAAAATAAGGGTGAAAAATCACATAAACCAGAACTGGAACAAGATAAAATATCTATCTGTATGAAATCAGAGTGGTTAGTCAGATTTACCTCCCAGATAAAACTTCAGCATCTTTCCTTTTCCCCCCTGATTTTATAGCATAATTCCTGTGGAAAGTACCACCCATGAACACCAAGTTCTTCAGAGAACCTGAAATTTAAAGAACAGTTTGCCTGATAATCATTTTAGGGAAAGTGGGAAGCAGAAAATCCAGGCCATGGACATCCCCCAAAGCTTGCAGGTGAGCTCAGCATCCCCAGTGTGAGCCTGTTCAGCACTTGAGTGGCTTGGACCTGATGGTACCGGCTTTAAATGATCCTGTTTACTTTCACAGAGAGGTAAAAAAAAAATGGAAACCACGAGGCTGAGCTCAGCAGTGCACACAAAAGGCCATTAGGGCTCGACTGAGTGCCGGCACTGCCCTGGCTAAAGGGGCTGCTGAGCACCCTGAGAGCCAATTTACCTTCCTTTCTCCTCCATAATTCACACGGGCTGGCACTTCCCTATGTGCAGATTCCTTGAAAATATCTGTTCCAGGATGGTGCTGGTGTCAGGAGTCAGGTGGATGGGTGCAAAAAGGGCTGGAGCAGCTCTCATTTTATTCATTTTGGTTGCAAACAAGCAGTGACTGAGAAGTGTTAAGTACAATTTCTTTCCCCCCAATTTCTCCCAGGCCAAATCGAAACATCTTTCCCCAGAGGTTTGGCACTGACAGTGACAGTCATTACTCCTAATACTGAAAAACAGTATCATCTCCAAAACCTGTAAGATCTCTGCTTAGAAAAGAAAGATTCTGCAATCTTCATCTCAGGGTTTTCTTACCATTTGTAGAAATCCATACTACACTGCAGTGGCAAAAGCTTCCTATCAACACCTGTGGATTTCAAACTGCAAATTAAGAGCTCTATTTCTCTGCAGTATCATGACAGCAAAATAAAGCACCAGCAGGACACCAGATGTGAAATGGTAGAGCTTGTCTTGTCAAGAAAAAATTGGGTCCCATCCAAAAGTAAGGGAAAATTGAAGCTTCTACAATTTGTGTAATTCTGCTCTATGTGAAGTGGCTCATTCATGGCTCCTATTTTCTCTTTACCTAAACAAAAGTAGGTTGCCTAAATTAAAATGTAATTCAGCCATAGACAGTAAACAAATGGAGATTTGTGTCACACCACTAGAGGAGTTATTTTCCCCCCACAAAAATATGTTCCTCTCATTTTCCTTTGGGTGTTCAGATAGGTGCACATTTAGGAGCATATAATCTGTCTGTGTGACTGTATGTAGGAAGACATTGAGTAAAAATGTCATTTAAATAGGATCAGAGCTGCTTTTGAGCTGCTTGGAAGACTGAAAATGTTGCCTAGGATTATTTAATACATGCACATTTTGTAACTGCATATAATTACTTACCTGACAGTAAGACAGAACCTACAACTTCATAAACATAGGAAAGCTGCTGTCATAGCTCTTCTATCTCCACTATTTTTCCTTCAGCAGATAGAAAATAGCTAAATTATCTTTCTCCTCCATGGCAAACCTAATATGAGCTCTCAAACCTACCACATGCTGAGGAGAAAATACAGCCCAGGTGCCCCTGGTTATTATTAGCTGTCATATTTTTATTCTAAGAGGTCTGTAAGACTTCGTTATCTGATTTTACAGTGGTACTTTACTGGTAACGAGTAAAACCAGGTAAAGAAGTACAAAGAGGTGGAATTGTGCACTTGGGGAGGTGCAGACTGCCTGTCCTGGAGAGGGTTCTCCAGAGCAGCCAGCCAGGGTTCAAACTGCGGCCAACTCACCTTAACACCTGTAAATCGAAACTAAACCTGTGCCCTGGGAGCCATCCACAGATTGCAGGAATTTACAGGAATGTGCAGGATCACAGCTTTGCTTTTTTTCTAATACCTCTGTCTGTCTGCAACAACCCAATGATGTTCTTGATGCTGAAGCTTTCTTAGCTTTGTTCCTCCTTTCAGTTTTCTCTTTTTATTTTTTTCCCCAAATAAGTTTGTCCACTCTTCGCATAATTTCGTCCCCTCCCACCCAATTTGCTCCTTTTGCACTTTGAATTGTATCTGCTTGTCTGACCTCAGATTATTTTTACTGCCTTTTCTACAACCTGGCATTTCATATTGTCTTTTCCACGCCTGTCCATACTCATTTTAAGCACTAAATTTTACTTTCCCTTCTACAGCTTTCCAATGTGATTCGAAATTGAAGAGGGAAGCAATAGCCTCAAGACATTAAAACCCATCCATTTAAACTTGATCACAGAGAAGGCTCTGTAACTGTGAAGTTCACATCTTTTTATGGTCTCTTTTCCCCTGGAACACCTATGCAGAGAAATATCATGGTAGAATAAAAAACTCATCATTAAGCCTCAGAATGTGTGAATATGGAGGCAAGCCAAAACATAAATAGATATTTGGCTTTTGGCAAGATAGTATTTGGCATTTAATACATCAAGCAGTAATCTGCATTGTATTTATTCAGCTGAGCATTTAAGGTGCATTTGAATGTGAGAGTGATAAATAGAAAGGAGTTACACAAACTGCAATCAAACTGTGTGCTATTCTAGGCCTCAGAATTACTAAAATGAAAATACAAAGAAGGTACCGGGGATGTTTCTATAAAGGATGCCTTAGGTAATACCTCTAGGGGTTTATTTGTAGGTGCAATTCTTTTTCTCCCAGTGGAAAACTGCAGCTCTCACAAAATCTCATCTATGTGTGGTCAATGCATGAGATTATTTTTCCCATTCACCTTTTACAAACCCTCAAATGCAATCCAAAAAATTTCCAAAGCTGGCTGGTAACAAGCCAGCTCAACAATCACAAAACCCCCAGACCAGGCACTGACTCAGGCAAAATTCTTGTGATTGTACCTCATATTTATTTTTTGAGTAATTTTTTGAGTGTTATATTGTCATTTATCTGCAGTCCAGCCCCAGTAACTGGATTGCAGCTTTGTGTCCCTCCCCACGACTCCAGGTGAATTAATTGTCAGATATTTACATGTTGTTTATCATGTGCTTATCTCATTACCTTCAGGGGACAGATGTTGAACAGCTGTTGAGGTGGACAATCTTTTGTATTGTAAACAAATAGGTTTGCATTTCTGCCTGGGATTTCAATCCTTATCTTTCTGTAATAGAACATTTGCCATTTACTGTATTAGAGGATAATCCATGTTGTATTTGTTTACAAATACAAGTTTGTGCTACTTGGAACATTAATATGCAGGAACTTTTTTTTTTCCCTGCAACTTCCTCAATCAGTTGCAGCAGCTGCAAGCTGAATTTTCTTGAGATTTTTTGGCAGCAGCTATTCCTCTGGTTTGCCTTCTCTAGCTTATTATGCACTGCAGTCAATCCTACAACCCCTTTTCCATACATTTACTTAAATGAAAATGCTCAAACTTTTTTGTGTGCAACTTTTTAACAAGTGGCGGTTGGAGCCTCTGAGGAAAGAGGAAAAGAAGTGTCAGAATACACATCAGTGTTGCATTTCTCTAAGGAGAAAGAAAGGAAACTGTCAGCTGACTGAAATCCCAGTTTGTCCTTGCTGGTGCTAAGGGCAGCTGGATTTATGGAACTCAGAGCTTTTCTTTGCAGGAGCCTAAAGGTCAGAACTGTTGCTGCAGAAATGGAGCAGGCTGCTGACTGCTCACTGAGGTGTGAGACAAGGATAACTTCAGGCAGCCAGGCACAGCCCTGTCCACAAGACACTTTGATGGTCTCCATGGCAATGTTTGCCCCACAAGATGACTGCCCTGATGTTAGTGACCAACACAGCTGTGGTACTTTAGGCTGTGACTTCTTACACCTTCCTGCAACCCTGTTAACTGCTGAGTTTGTTAGGGCTAAGTAAAACATCTTAAACCAAACACCACAACATGCATCCACTCCATATTTAAAGTGCTGTAACAACTGATATAGTCTACAAAGAAATGAAGGAAAGCATTTTTAAGAGCAGTGCATCGTGAGAGATGATTGGAGATTGCCTGTGAGTGCCTGCAGTAAGGACATGATCACTTTGCTGTTGCTATTTTTAATTGTATTCTTGCTATCCTGGAATGCAAACAAAACTCTGCATTTAAATATTAGCATTTCACCTGCAGCATCACCTGCTGCCTTCATCTGTTAATGCTGATGCCTTCAAGGTAACACAGCTCACTGGTCTTTGGGCAATAAAATACCGCAAAACATTCAGCAGTAAGGATCTCAGAGAAGGCAGAAGCACCATCTGACAGAGCCCAGAAAGTGCTGTGGGGTACGAGGGGCACCAAGGGCCATGTCTGGGGAAAGCTGCACTGACAGCAAGCACAGAGCACTCACTGGTGGATGTGTTACTGCTCACACCCTGTAACTGGCCCACGATGTCCATTGCAATTAGATGTTCACTGCAGAATTGTATGGCTTGTATGGACAGATGAACCAGGGACTTGATTAACAAGCTATGGACTAAATGGAAATATTTCTGAGGCTGATGTTTCTGAAAAGTATTAATGGAATTTAGTCAAGTGATATTTCCTGTTACTAACTGGCAAGAGGGAAGCAGATCATACACAGCCATATCTCTAAGGAGTACACGAGATGAAAGAGATGGATATACTTATCCAGCCCTGTGGTCTGTGTGCGGGTACTTACAGTAATAAATCTTTTGTCAGAAAGCTTTTGCATTCGATCTCTCAGCATCTGCACTTCTGCAACAACAGTCTTATCCTGTATTTGTTTTTTTTTGTTTGTTTTTTTCTTCCCTTTTTACAGAAGGATCAAAAGCCAGCTCGCACATTATTGTGCTGAGAGGCAACTGCTGCCACTTCACCCTCCTCTAAGTCATGTAACATTGAGGTGATGACAGACAGGAGTTCACACTCCCCACACTCTGGCAGCTGTGTCCCTCTGTACCTTCCAGTGTAACTTTAAAAAATGGAGTGAAGACACAGTAGAAATAATTTTCCGAAGTTCTGCTGGGCATCAGAAAACTATCATTTAGAATAATGAACAATGTGCCAAAGAATATAGGACAAATCTTGCTTCAAAAAACAGCACCAAAAAGTAAGGGATGGCAAGGAATATGGGGAAAGAAATAAGACATCCCACTGTTCCAGCTGAAATAGGATGCAGTTGAATAGGATGTATAGGACAAGCTGTCTGTACAGTGTGATTTCAACAGAAGCTGAACTATCCCAATGGCTTCCCCTGCACAAAATCCCCCTTTTATAATCCCTCTTTATAATGACTAGTGACTCATGGACACAGATACAAGACAGAGAAAATCTGGATCTGCAAGAGGACTTCAGGCAAGGATGCAAATGGTGAGGCAGTGACAGCTGGAAGGGCACAGAAAGAACAGAAGCAGAAAAAAATGTAACAGGAAAAAGAAAATCAAAATCATGAAATCACTTTTACCTAGGTACACCTGACCAGAATCTAGATCCAAGTCAGTTTTATCACAGGGCCAAGGAAAAAACTCCAGAAAAAAAGCAAGTATTACACTGAAGTGTTTACAACAGGAAACAAACTTTCCTACTTTCCTCAGCTTTCCAGGAAAATGGAGACCAAACAGAGATTATATAGAGAACCAATAATTAATAATCAGAAGTTTGGATAAAAGAGGTGGTGATGGGGAATAAATGAAAAAGAAAAGCTGTAAGAAGTTTTCTTAGTCTAGATTAAAATAAGTATGTGCTGGTTATCCTGAAGTAGCTAAAAAGTCACTGCAAGAAGAAGCGAATAAGCTGTTCTCCATGCAGCTCACAGGGTAATTAGAGACAATAATCTTAAATTGACAGAGATAAAGTCATATAGTTCATGCAATCTCCTCTCTGAATATTATGGATTTTGAAATTTAGACAAAACCTGCTTGTGGAATGTCCCAGGTTTATTAATTCTGCCTTCAAAGAATGTGATAAAACAGACAACCTCTCAACCTCTACCTCTAATCTCTACTCTTTTTCCATAGAAACTGGACAAGGTAGAGCAGGTGTGAGTCTATATAAGTTATCTCCAGGCTGTGAGATAAGTAAGAACGAAACAAAAATAAAAATGCACATAAAAATGTTACAAGTGCAAATCCAAGCATTCAAATGCTAGCAAGCATTACAATTCCTGTGTTGTCTTAAATTATCCCATGATATGAGCAATCAAAATTCTTTGATTACATCCATGCTGATTATTATTTCAAAACACCCTCCTCATGCTCTGAGGAGTGACTGCTGCTTCCTTACATAATGTGCTGCCTCACACCCTTCAATAGAGATGCATTTTGTGCAAATCCTGCTCGGAATGCAAAGCTGCTCATTTCCAAACAGGCACTTAGCAATGTTCACACCTCTGTCTCCTATTGCTTCCCAGACATTAATGAATTCTTCTTCACAAAATACTCCCAAGCTTAAATGAAGTGAACCTCCCACAGAATTGAAACCACAATTTCAAGCCTACCTGGTAATTATGAGTGCTCAACTTAAGCTTGATGTTTCAGAGCCTAATTCTGCCTGTGACACTGAGACACTGTATTTTCAAAACCTCATCCCAAATCACAAGGCAGTTCAACATAGCCAAAACTCCTGCCTGAGGACACAGGTGGCTCATCAAATATTATTTATACAAATATGTGTAATTATATTAAAAATACATAAGCACCAGTGTCTTGTAGAATATTGGCCTAAAATATATCACCAGCAAAAGACAGGAATCCTCTCCCAAAGTCTTGGAAATCATACACAGACACATGTATTATGTAAGTGGCCTCACTTCAGCAACTGAACAGTCTCAGCTGTTCCCTGCATTGGGTATGACCTGTGGGCATTCAAACCTTTCAAAATAAAGCTGCCAGCATATTGAAAGTTTAAGCATGCATGCAATTCCAATATTAAGATTTCACTTTTGAAAATGTTAGAATATACATCAAGTTTTTTTGAGTGGCAGCTGCACACACCATAGTATTGTGATCTACTAAAATATTGCTGCATTCAGAAAACTCTATGTGACAAATAATAGAGCAGTAACTTAACAAGGAGATTCATACATAAAACAAACAAATAAATCCTTGAACTTTCAGAAGACACGATGTTTTCACATCAGTAAACCATGTCAGACACTCAGGAATCCAAACAAGAGCTTGGCTTGGTGTAGTCAACCAATTTCTGTTCCAATTTAAATATTTTGGTTAGAGGTCTGATTTTCTGTTGAAGGCAGAGTAATCCCTGTTGGGAATGCAGTTTGCTTGTTCTCTTCTCCTTCTGCTCAGCCAGAGGAGCTGTGCCAGCAGAAAGCACAGTGTGTTTCCATTCTGCTGGAGGAGAGCAGCCAAGAGGTGGTGCTGTGCAATTCCTGGCTCTGGAGAAGTCTGTCAGCAAAACCATGTGTTTGTAAAATTTACAAAGCTCTCAGACTGCAAGCGGTGGTTTCTCAGCATGTAAAAAAGGCAGTGAGTTTCAAGTACCCTACTATTATTAGGGTATTTTCATTTAATATCTGTTGAATAAAGATCTCTGAGTGTTTTGGTTTGGGGTTTGTCAATTTGTTGTCAAATCCTAATGAATAAAAATCATCTAAACAAAACTGAAGCAGAGTCAATGAGATTATTTTTTAACTCGATGGCTTTTTCCTAGACTACCCTATGCTAAAAGTTTGCACCCTCAGTGAGCTAATTACCCATTGATTCAAAGTAAACAAGTTTCCAAGTGCCAGCCTGGACGCTGCCCAAACTCCTAAATTCTGTTCCTTAGAAACACCAAGACTGAGGCCAACTGCAAATTTGAACCAAGTTTTTTGTGTGCACATTAACGTGTTTGTGTGTGAAAATGAACCAACTAGCTCCAGCTAACTGGTAATGAGCAAACTTAAAAAGGTTTAGAAGTTTCTGGTGAGAGCATATTCATTGCAGAAACAAGAGAGAGCCAGTGCTCCCACGCTTTGAGGACTTTTGCTGGAGTTTTCAGGATGGTAAAGCAGAAATTGATTCTCCTTCCACTGTGGGTTGACAGAATTGTGTGTTTCAATAGGTAACTTTGGGCAGATTATTTAACAGCTCCGTGGCTGATCAAACACAGCAAAGAAATTGTGTCAGCGAGTTGGAAACACCAATCTCTGAAGAAAAGCTGCTCCTCACCCCCAGTGCCCAAAATCTTCTACTCAAGGCAGCAATTTGCTTTCTCAACCACCATGTGAGAAAGCAGCTCGTGCTGCTTTATGAACTCTAAACTAAACAATTGAACTTACAATTTAACCATTCAAATCAAGGCAATTCCTAAAAAGTCAGGATGCAGCCTGTGGGTAGGAACTCTTGCATGTGTTCCAGGATAAATTTTTGGTATCAAAATCCCTTTAAAATCTAATTTTCAGTCTCATTTGCAGCAAATCCTATCACCTCTAAAAGAAAAAGTGAAACTTCCTCGAATTTATATTTTTGACCCGTTTTCCTTAAAGTCTCTCAAATTTCTTCAAGTGGAGAAACAAAACAAAGGGTTACTTTGGTAATGATTCAGCCATACTTTTTAAATAGCAGCACTGAAATGTTAGTCAATAGAATTATTGGCATTTATTCTTCTAGCACACCATTCTTTGACATTATAAACTTACAGAACTGCACATACATACATCCTGATATGAAATCCAAGGCTGAACATCCCTTCCAGACAGACAGTCCCAAGTGTCCCTAATGACAGGGACTCCAACTTTTACATCACTTATATGCTAAGGTTGCCTCAGACTTGAATTTTTTTCCTCTATTTACCGGTGTCTGTTAATTAAAAATATTTTCCCTGTTCTTTCTTTAATAAGAATTAAAATCTACCTTACTATTCTACCAGTCTTTTATAGGAATAGTATGGATTTTCTCTCCTAGAATAGGTTACCACAGTTTCTGCAAGTTTTACACAGGCCATGAGTTTTTTACATTTTTTAATTTCCTATTAATATCTCCAAATTTCCTCCAGCTTTTCTCTATCTTCCACCAAAAGGCTCATGTTGCAGCTCATCTCTAGCAAGGCATGTTCATATTACTGAGCATAGCCAATGAAGACATGCAAAAAACCTCAGGAAAAAAAATAAAATTGGAAAATCAATATATATTAAAAAAAATAGCCTTCCATGCAATCAGCCCTGAGAAAACAGCAGTTCCATCAGGATGATGTCATCATACTGCTGGTGAATTAACTGAATTGACTGAATTCATCATTTTTGTTACTCTGGGTGGTTCTGGTTAATCCAGACCAAGAGTAATGGACTCAATGATCCTTCTGGGTCCCTTCCAACCCAGAATATTCCATGATTTAGTGTTTTTATGCTTCAAACATGGCATGTACACAGGTGGTTATTTATCTTGTAGGAAGAGGAGAAGAATGGCATGACAAGAGCTTATTAGAAAATTCTAGGTTTGCACAATTTTGCACTACTGCAATACAAAGACTCAGTTAAAAAACACAAGAAATATGTGGGCTGCACTAGGAAAATAGGTTTGGGAAACTTTATAACACCATAATACATCATCTGTGTTAAACATGAGCCTGTCAAACATGTTAAACATGTTTAACATGTTAATAAGCATGTTAAACATGAGGTTCCTGTTTCATTTTGCTCGTTTTAGAAAGAAAGAAAAAAAAAACAAACCTAAAAAACCACCTAAAATGAACTTTAAATGAACTCTATCAATATCTATCTATATACACATGGATATTTTAAAGTCCAGAATAATACAATCACATCTTAAAAAAAAAAAAAAAAAGGGGTCCTAAGCAGCTATATTTTCAGTTCTGCTCTTCCACTCATGCAGTGCTCTAATTCATATCAGAATGTCAGAACCTGTCTTCAACATAAATGACCTTACAGAAGATGGTTAGATAATAAGACACATAAATGACCTTACAGAAGATGGTTAGATAATAAGACAATTAGGTAATAAAATAAAATAAAAAAATAAAAGGAGACTTCAAATGGACGTGAACATAATGTCCATGCATTATGGAGCCTTAAACTCCCATTTATATTCTCATTCAGAAACAAAGTGGCCTCAATTCTCTCCAGCTTAATTGCTTTCAACTTGAAGAAAATCACTGATAGGGTGCCTTAAATCATGTAGCTTTTGCCTGGACATCTCAGTTATGAAAGAAAAAAAAAAAAATATATATATA
>VWZS01007192.1:124109-157400 GCA_013397075.1 Rhabdornis inornatus
AAAAAAAAAAAAAGAAAAGTGGTATGCACATCTAAAACCGCCTTATCTATGCATTCACATTCACTAACAACAAAGTTTTCCTTCTCAGGACACTGTGGCAGCTTCACAGCACCCTCACACAACTGCTCACTTCATTCTTTTCCTTGTGGGATCCTGGAACCACTCTCTGTAAATGCCTCATAAATCTTCCATTTTACTTATAAATCAACTGACCTGCCCAAACACACCATCTTGCTGTTATAGTAAGCAAAAGGACAGAGAAGTGCAAATAACATAACTTTATCAATTTTATTTAACTAAGATTTCTTTTCTTCCTCTTTTTATTGACAGTACTGCATTGATACCACTCTGTAGGACAGAACTGGTTGTTCTTTAATAAAGAATACCTCAATTAATAGGAAAAAATATTTCCTGTTAAATGTTTTCAGTAACCAATATCAATGATTTTTGTTTTAAAAAACTAAATATGTTTATTATATTACAGTACTTTTAAAATAGTGCTAACATAAGCTGAGGTTCTGTCATGATGAGAGAAGCCAGGTGTGATAAAATATCATTACACATTACACATAGTAGTTTGTGTTTGGGTTTTTTTTTTGTTTTTGTTTTGTTTTGTTTTGCTTTGCTTTGTTGTTTTTTTGTTTTTTTGTTTTGTTTTAAACTTTTAGTTTTCTGTATGTTTATAGTCCTTCAGATGGGGGATTTTTAGGTTTGCTTTCCACAATCCAATAAAAAACTGTAAAACTGTTGCCTCCATCCCATCCATGCTGCTCTGGAGAGTAATAACTAAACTTGATTGAACAAAAATTGTATTCATTGAGTTTTTGATGATAACTCAGGGCTTATGAGCCTTGCACTTGCTTAAAACAGACATGGAAGCTCATTTGTTGCCCTTCAAAGTGCAGGTAGCTTAAATAAGATTTACTCAGTGAAATACCAGGAACGCCAACTGTATCCCACCTCAGCCACCCCATTACACAGTTCACTGCTGTCTTCTGTCTCTCCCATTCACGCCCTTCCATTACTCATTTCGCTCTTAATTCAAAGTGAATATTGTGCCTGATAGGTCCTATTACCAAGATCTGCTGAGCCAGAATAAAGAAATGCCCCATTTAGCCCAATATCCAAACTCCAGAGGAGGTCAATGTCAGATGCACTGTGAGATATGTGAGCACTGATACATTTCAGACAAGAGGAAGAAAACAGTTTTTTCCCTTCCTCCTTTTTTTCCAAGCAAAATATAAGACATGCATTTAAAGATGCCAGAAGAAAACTCTGTGCCTCTTGAAATCAGTATTAGTTAAAGCATTTTCAATGTGCCTGCTTACCATTTTCTGAAGTTGGATTCATGGAATGAAAAATCTATAGTTTACTGATTCTGGGAGACTTTTGAAAATTGCAGATAAGCTTGTGTGTAACAGAAGTATTTCAGAAAATATCATTTAAAAAGGACAAAAGGTACAAAAGGGATCCAATTTCAAACATTTGTAGAAATAAAACTAGTAGTTAAATTCTTGCAATGAGAGCTTTAGAAGATTGCTGTATACTGGCAAGTGGGTGCAAAGGAACAAGGTTAAGTAGCAGCCTGTTGGAGGAAGCTGTTTTTCTTATTGTGTGAAAAATGTACCTATTTTTAGATAAATACCATATATACATGAAAGGCACATCACACACAGGTTAGTGGATTTGTTAACAGTACTTACAGTTATAAAATGTCTGCTCTGTTCTTTCCTTTGGTAACATATTACAAGAAATTCCACAAAACAGCTTGTTTTTTTGCGGGGGGTTTTATGGACATCAAGAATAATTCATTCAACACAATATTAGGGATAGCTATTTGCATTAGGTAATTAAAACTGAGCTCAGCATTCCAGGAAAAGTGAGACATCCAGAAGCAATACCACACCATAAACTTTGTGTCAAACAGCATTGGTAGCTCTGAATGCTTATTTATCCAAGTTCCCTTGTTGCCTGGAAAAGCAGACCTGGAACAGAGACTAGACAGAGCAAAAGGAATAAAACAGGTATTTATTGAAAGGATACACCTTGGACAGTGCAAGAGCCTGGCTAGGGCTACACCCAAATCAAATCCAAGATGGATCCCAGTCATGAGTTTTTACACTTTTATAAGTTTTGGTTCATCTACATATTGGGGTCAATTATCCAACCACAGCCCCAGGCTATGAAGTCTCAGCCCCTGCCTTGTCCCCTTTCTCTCACCATTGTTTCTGCTTTTTGGGTACCAGCTGTCCTTGATTCTCCAGCTAGGAAAGGATTGTTTTGTCCAACCACCCTGTGAAGAGAACTTACTAACATCTAATATGAAGTTTCAGAGTTCCACACTACGCAGCAGAGATTCTGAAAAATATAAAAGCTAGAACCCAAGGCATCACCCTGCCCAGCAGGATGCCTTTGGGACGGGCATGGAGCTCCCAGCAGCACAGGCTATTGGAGAGCTTTAGGCTCATTCCAACTGCATTCCTTGTAAAGCTGTCCTTTCCAGAGCATGCCAAGTTTCAAGACTTTTATCACAGAGTTTCCAGGAAAAGCAACACATTAATTCAGAGTAATTTTCTTCAGAAGAACAGAAGAAATTCCCCAGAGAGATGTCCTGTTATCAGAACACTTCCCTCCCAACCAGCCCATCACACAGTGGCATTTGAGTGTAGGAGACACCACTGATCTGCTTTGGGGTTTGTCTCTGTTCTGTGCCCTCTACATTGGACACATCCACCTTCTCACAACAGAAGCTTGTAAAGAATTGTCCGAGTCCCACCAAATTAAATTCTACATGAGAAATCCCCTCAGCTGGCAGACAATGGGTTTTGTGAATCCCATTTTAATCTCCATGGTTTGGTAGCAGCTCTGCATGAAGCTGCTGTGAATGGCTCCCCAGTTATCACACGAGTTGCACGCACTGAAAACCACAGAGATAAGTCTCTGGTTGAACTAGGGACTTTTAAAAGGACTTTTAAAATATATATAAAACTTCTTGTACTCAATAAGTTACTGAATTCATTTCATGGCTATTTCTGGATTCATATATAAAGCCCACTATGTGCAGATGTCTGGTCCACTCACATCTTTAAAGTAATTAATCTTCTTTTCTTTCATTCACACAGTTTCAGAAGTCTCTAAAAAGAAATATTTCGCCTTGAAAACACACATATTTATTCTGAGCAATCTTCTATATAGTTCTGAGGGCTTTTCTATATTAAAAAGAGTTTCCTTGGAGCCTTTCTGCCAAATGTGATCATCTTTCCTTTATTACTTTCTAAAAACTAGGATTTCCTCTTAAGGACTTCATAAAGAATAGTTAAGACAGCATATAGGTTAAATTCTGCTCTACTTAATGACATTATGTAGACTGTGGGCACAGCAAAAGTGTGTCTGGAACTGAACTTTCCTATGTCTTTTAAACACACAGACATTATTAGACCTTTAGAGAAAATAATAATTTCGTATGAGGGTGGCTAAATCTTCAAAGGGTCCTGGAAATATATGTCTTGTGGCCAAACCATAGTTTATGGAAATCAGAGAAAAATAGAATGGCTCTCTTCTTTCACTTTGATTTTCCAACTTATATCTTGTACTGTATGAATTATTACATTTATTTCCATTTCAAATCAAGACTAGGACAAGACTTTAGGTCTTCAGCAGGAGAGAGGGAAAAGCAGTGACATATTCTTGTATTTCTGTTACTGCTGTAATCAAGGATTCTGCCCATGCACTATCTATTAGAATCAGTATTATATTAAAAGATTTCATTTTTCCCAGATATAGAAACAAAAATTAGCAAGCTTTTTCTTGTAAAAAGCTTCACTATAAATATTCCTTATTTTTAATGTAAGAATTCCTCTGAGCAAACTACTCAGTGGAATTCTTGAGTTGTTGGAGTATTTTTGAGAAACTTCTGAGTGAACTGGGGAATGATTTTGGATGAAATGTAATTAAATTTTAAAATAATACTTGAACTCTCCATATGCTTTTTGTCAATGATGAAAGAGATAAACCATTTCTTACTTTTTTAAGGGAAAGGACTTAGCTTCTACTGCCTTATACAGTAGATTTTTCCTTATTCTGGACATTACTGCAATGAAAACTTCCTCATATATGCGTAAATCAGTTTTGATTTCACATTTATATTTTCTCCATATTTTTGTATATATATATATATATTTATAAAATATATATTTAGAAGTGCTTAGAACAATCTTTATTTTGACACAGAAATACAAGGTTGTTTTTGGTTTTTTATGGGTTTTTGTTGATTTTGTTTTGTTTTTACTTTTTGGTTTTGTTTGTTTGATTTTGTATTTTTTTTTCTTTTGCAAAAAATTGATCTTAAAGAAAGAATTATTTTGATTAATTTAAATTCCTAATTTTTCTTCTATAACCCCTATATCTCCATTCTAAATAATGTGTCCAAACTGGCATGGCCAGACTTACTTAGTTTAATTTATTATCTAGTTAGTAAGAAAACAAAAAGAGATAAAATTATGTATTTATCAAGGAACAACAAATTTTATTGCAAAGCAAAGCAGAAAGCACTTGGGAATAGACTTTTTTTGCCTGCACTGAGTAAAAAGCCAAGTTTGGAACAAGAGAAGGAGCACTAAGTTTGTTTTTTGTTTTTTGTTTTTTTTTTTCCTCCAATAGCCAGTGATGATGAGGGCAGGTGAGAAGTGTTAAAACACATAAATGAAAATCTGTGAAATCCTGCAGCAGCACTGCCTTTGCTGTGCCACTCTTTTGACATTAATGTTCCTAATTAGCAGCCCAGACAGCCTTGTACTGACACTGTGCCTTGGGAAAGTGAAACTGGAATGGATTTTCTCTGTGCCTCTTCTATCACCAAGAATTTGCCATGATTCTATCTCCAATGCCACTTAAAAAATATGATTTTTATTAAAGATGTCACCATTCAATAAGTCAGACACACTGGTGTCTCAGCTTTTAACAGCCGTGTCCGGAGTGATTATTACATAAGTTGAAAAATGAAAAATCAAGTTAAAAATATCCATCCATCTTTTTCAAATGACTATCCTCAAATATCTGATTCCTCTGAATTAAATCAGCCTTTGCAGATACTCTTTGTTAGAAGCACAATGCAGAACCTAAAATACACTAAATTTAAATAAGCACTTTAAAGCATCTAGACTTCAAGTTCCTCAAAAGAAGAGAAATATTTTCCTTTTCTTTGTGGAGTAAAATCATTTCAATTTCAATCAATTTGGTTACTGACAAAAATATTGTTCGCTTTCTTTCAACCCTGGAGCATAATATACTGCATTAAATCCTATGAATGTGAACACTGAGACAATAGCAGTTTCCCCAAGCTAAAGACTTTTCAAAAATATAAGAATAATCTAAATATTATGAATACTTAATGGAAGCATCCTGATGGCTCAGAAAGACACAAAGTCTCTCAGAGATGTCGATTCAGGCACTCTGAGATTCAGGCATTCAGCTTTCCACCAGGAATAGAATAGAAAAAATTCTGGGTATTTGGTAAGGAACTGGAACAGTTGTGACTGCCCCATCCCTGGAAGTGTCCAAGGTCAGATCAGATGGCGCTTGGAACAGCCTGGGATAGTGGAAGGTGTCCCTGCCATGGCAGGAGAATGAGATGATCTTAAAGGTCTCTTTGAACTCAAACCATTCTGTGATTCCATGATTCTACATTGCTAAGGTGGAATACTGAGCAGGTGCTGAGAGAGAAATATCAAAGTGTGACTTTAATAAACTTCCTTCTTCCACTGGGGATCCAAAAACCAATATTAACAACAATGACAACAACAACAATCATCAGCAACATCCTCTTCTAACAAATTCCTTAATATAGCACTCAGTGGAAATGTGATGATGGCCCAGATATGTTTGTGCCTTTCCCAGGAATTTTACAACAGGGTAGAAAAAATTGGTCCTAAATTCTTAAGCATTCTTAAGCATATTTCTTCTTTTACTTTTGTTATAGATTGATGCTATCAAGAAATGCATCGAGTTCCTGGAGTGAGTAAGATGAATGAAATTTCTGTTATTGGGTCCTGCATCACAGAGCTGGCTGTGATGCCAACAGCTTAAACGAGCCAAGGGAAAAGTTTTACAATTAAACAAAACAAATTAAATAAGGGCCTTGTGAGTGGCCCTATCTTTTAATCCTGACTGTTAAGATTTTTATAGAGGGTGAATTTTCTGACATCAATCTCATGTCAGAAATAAGTAAGAATAGCTGAAAACCATAACATTCCTAATTTCTGCATTACTGAGTCTCAAAGACATTGCCCAGTGATTGCAAAGCTGTAATGGGGTCCCAGTGGCCCATGTACATGCTGAACAATAAAGACAGATTTATAGAGGTACATAGCTATAACAGTCTTATTTTTAACATTCAACAGCTTCTTATAAATCTAGTGAGACTGTAAATCAAACCCAGTTATTTACTTCAAAGCAGTTAAGTCACCCACTGTTAAAATTAAAGCATAATTCAGCTGCAACAGGCGTCCCATCAAGCACGTGGCCTCAGAGAGCTGCTGTGGGGACATGGTGTGGCTGCTGCAGGCTGTGACATTCCCTTCCTTCAACCACCTTCCAGCAAAGCCAGAAATCCACCTCCTCCCACCTCCCTAGGACTGCCCCCTGCATGGGTTATGAGCCCCTTAAACCATCACCACACAACAATAAAGCCACTTGAACGTTTTTCCACAGACGGGCTAAGCAGCAGATGATTGCAATGTAAAGAGATGCCAATAAATATATGGAGTTACTTTCACAATGCAAAGTATTTAAGGGAAATTACTTCCAGAGAAAGTTTGAACAGTTTAATACCAGAGGTAAGCAATGGTACTTTAAGAAATGCTTTTGGGGGGATAATTTAGAGGTGAATCATCTCTGACAACTCTTAAAGAATGGGTCAGGCAACAAAGGAAACTCACACTGCACTTCTTTCATAGAAGGCAACATTCGTCAGAAAACGCTCATTCACAGGATCCAGATATGCTGTAGATTCTTGCAGGTACCATGCAGGCCATAAATTTATAGGATAATTTCACCTGAAGCCCACTCTTATTAGAAATAAATAGTCTAGATAATATGAAATGCAGGACATGTCATGACCCGCTGGTGTAAATCAATCCCAAAGGACATTATTACACTGAGTTTTAATCAGAACCTAATACAGACCATAGAGTATTTAATTTTGTTATACAGACACATTCACACTGGTCACAAAAGTCTTTGTCTGCATCTCAACCAGGAAAAGGAGAAGAATTAAACCTGAAACAAACAAACAAATAAACAAACAAAACAAAATGCACCACAAAAAAAACAGAAAAACAAAAAACAAACAAAAAAACCCCAAAACAACAAAAAAAACCCACCTGAAAACAAGCCCTAACATTGCTAGAATAAATAGAACTTGTTTTTAATATAATTAAAATATGCATACTGAGTCCATTTTAAATCCAGCTAAGAACTACAACTTAGACAATACTAGACAATCTAAAAATATCCTCAATAATAAAAAATACAACCTGCACAGTTTGCAAACATATACCTCATTTCTTCACACAGTATTTTGGAAAGCAAACACTATTATGTACTTTACTAAATAAAAAGCCTCATTTCTAGGAATTCTAAGAAAAAAAAAAAACAAAACAAAAAACCAGCTTCTATTATTGAGGACATTGAGCTTTTTCCTTCATCTTTTCCTTTCCCTCTAACAGAGATCATCACACCTTGCCATCAGCAGGCTGGCACTCCCGCAAGACTCTGAAACCACTGCTCAGCACCTACAAAAGTCATTTGAGCAAACCTAACAAATAAAACCCTTCCTGCCTACTAATGCTGCCAACAGACAATAACAAATGCATCCCATGTAAACATTACCTCATCTTCCCTTTCTCCCTCTCTGTCCTTTTCCTTTTTTTCACCCATTTATTACACATTTTCAATATCAAAATAGTAACTTTTGAGAAGACTGTTATTCATTACATGTGACCTGACCAACAAAACAGACAACTCCCCAGACTTATATTGAAATTGTTACTGCATTTAAAAATAATTAAAAAAAAAGAAGAAAAACAAAATCCTCGCTAACTTATTTCCAGTAATGCAATAAATAAAAATAAAACATGGCTTTAGATTTATAGATAAATTATTTTTCTATCCATTTTCAACCAGACATCAGGACACTACTTTTTTTGTTTTTGTTTATTTATGTCTCTCATCACTACAATAGTGCTGCTGTTGGTCTACCTGAGCATTATTTTAAACCAGAATGGCACCATAGATCCCATTAAAAGTCTCATAAATCGCTCACATAGCTTGTGCTTCCAGAAATGTGGCTCCAACTCAATGTGCTTATATGTGCAGAATCTGACCTTTGCTTTCACAAGGCTTCCAGCCCTTCTCAAAACTGGCCACTCCAGGAAGATGTGAGCCCACAATCCCACCTCTTCACATCCCCCGAAGTCCCAGGGGATGCAAATGGTTGTGCCAGCCATTCCCACCTCGTGTATCCCCCAGCATTTCAGGTTTTAAACCTCACAGTGTCTGTTATTCTCTGTTGTTCTACATTTAGAGGGGAAAAGACAAAACACTGGTCTCTTACCAGCATATTGCCTTTCTTCCTCATCACTGCTCCTGTCATGAAAACAGTAAAAATAAATTGTCCCAACCCTTGCAAAGAAGTGCAGAGGAGAGACATGAACATGCTTTGCACCCTCCTCCAGTGTCCCTTGTCTTCCTCCTAGAAATAGTTTTTACCCATGAAATTTTTGCCTACCCTGATGTAAACTCAGTTCTGTTCTGAGTGATGCCCAAGGCAGCACGGGCCATGGTGCAGCACAGAGAGGAGCAGGGGACAGCCCCAAGTGCTCACAGGCTCACAGCCCTGTCCCTCCAGCCAGCAGCAGCTCTGCTCTGCAGAACACAGATCACAGCACTTTCACAGGCTGGCATAAAATACGTGTTCTCATTCCTTCATCTTACTTGAGCTGCCTTTTCTCAGTGGGTTCGTTTCTGAAGGTAATGCAGTGGTTATGACTGTTTAAAACAAACCTGAATTCTGCAACTAGTTCTACAGACTCAATGACTAAACAATATCATCTCAGAAGAGTCTTAAAAGGAAAATACATATTTTCAGTATATGCACAACTAGAAGGGAAAAGGCACTAAGAGAAGGTACTAATCTTTTATAACACATTATACTTATCTCCTTATATATCAATCGAAAAAACTCATGCGAATTGAAAAATGGGATAATACATTTAAGTAAAATAGCAATAAATGACATTCAAAACAAATCCAAAATTGCTAAAAAGAGTGAGGGTGCCCTGAACTGCCAATTGTGGCACAGATCCCCACACACTCCTCAGTCAGCTCATTATTTTTGCTTACACAGTGTGACAGAAATGTTATGGAATTACACATGCACAGAGAACCCAAACTTTGTCCCCAGCTCAGAACTGTCACAGTGAATGTCTGGCCCAGCACATTGAGTGGCAGCTGATGGGTGATATGCAGATAACACTCAGGGCATCAATTTTATGCAATCAAACTGACCCTTTGCATATCATTCCTTATCATTTAATTGCTTACAATGGTTCCAACACCTTTTTTTTTTCCAGAACAAAGAAAATCAGAAGTCTGACTTTAGCAAAAGTGATCTACTTCAGTTAGTTCATGTGTTGCATGTAATTTGTCAGTTTTAGAAATGTGCTTCACTGAACTATTAAAAATGTGCAATAAAAACCAAGATTTTATTATATTGAACTCAGCTTACAAATAGTGAAAAGGACAAACTTTATTGTTACAGTTTATTCCATGATGATGACATGATCCATAATGTTTTCAGCATTTCAATTTCTACTCCAAAGCTGAAGTCACAAGAAAGTTCTAAATCAAATTTGTTTCATTCTAAGTAGAGATCCACAATTCTATGTATTGAGAACAAAAAGAATATTTCCATGATCTGGAGATATTACTTGTTGAGCCAGTCATTGCTTCTGCCAGTCAAAGGAGTTAAAAAATGGGGAAAGCAATCCTATATTAAATCCTCACAATCAGATGGTGGTTTTAATTTGTCATGTCCATCACAATCTAAATAATAATCACAACTTTGCAAAATACGCAATTCATCTTTTTGTACGGGCTTCTGATAAAGTGATAAGGAAAGAATAAGTCCTTTATTTATTCTGACACACACAAACTTTTTGGTGTTTCTCTGCCACAGACTCCAGTCCAGCACAGCAATACCCAGGCTGCTGTGAGAACAGAAAGCAGATTAGGCAAGAGATTAAGGTGCTACAGCAACTGGTTTTAATTTCATCACATATGTATCTTCTATTCCAGATTTACTTCCATTAATGCAATTATTCATTATTATTCCTTTCTGAAAAGCATTCTCTCTATTTATCCTTTTCCCTGCAGTAGAACAAAGCATCCGATCAAAACCTGAGTTTCAAAACACAGCGATTTCCAGAGGCCACAGTTTGATCAGGAGTCACAATATTTGTGATTTTAGTCTATGATTCTTTTCATTGCATAAGACATACAAATAGTTTTTTTAAATTTGTTTCCTTTTTTCTTTTTTTTTTTTCCCCTGCTGCTTCCCCAAGATTTACAGCAGGTGGAATGTGTGGTTCAGCTGTGCCATTCCCTGTGGGTCACTTCCCTGCAGACTCAGATGTCTCTGTAGCACAGAGAATTCCTAACACTGCTCAGGCTCATTGCTAGCAAAATACTGTTCCCTCATGGCTTCAGCTCCTGGTAAACCTCTATCTGGGATGGACTTTGGTCTGCAATTGCTCAAGTGCTTCGTTTTTTATATCTAAACATGGTTCCAGTTATGATGTTGGATGTAAACAAACCATATTTCGGAGTTTATAGTTTTTATGTTCCCTTTGCTCCTATAAAGGCAAAAGTGCTCTCAAAGAAGACACAGACTTTTTAAAGTTTCCTGCAATGTTGGTCTGTGCCTCAAGAAAAATCTTTAGGAGGCAGAAGAACTCATTTAATGACACAATCCAAAGTGCATTATGAAAAAGAAAAAAAAGCTCTAAACTAAGAATTCTTGACTTCTTCATCTGACTTTAGGGGAGTATTTTAGGTTTTTAATGAAGTCTTAAGTAAATATTTGCATTAGTAAATAAATATCTGAGTGGCAAATTTGCTGTCAATTAGTCTAAATGAAGCAAACTTGGTTAGCATGCGAGTTGCATTTGCAAAGTTATTTTGCCACTCAAGGAGACAACCACTGGCTAAATCATAAGAGATGTGAAAGTTATAAAAACAAAAATAAAGTACCAGTAGAAAGCAAAAAAAGTTATGCATATGTAATTAGCATATTGAAATACATTATATTAATATATAAATATTAATCAGATGTTTTATTGCCATTAAGAAAGTTTTCAAGAGTGCATTTGAAGCCTCGAGTTCATAAACAACTTTACTGAAATGGGCAGGTTACAAGTGTTTGTCTCTTATTTATCTCCTATATCTCTCCTCATTGGAAGAAAGGTAGAAGAAAAGCTCCTGTGAATACTGAGGAAATGTGGAATAATCCCAAGAATAGTTCCAGTGGCTACCAAGTAAAGAACAAATGGAAGCCAACATGGTGCATATGGATGTCAAAGTTTTATGGAAAAATGTGAGTTTAATCCCATAAAACATGCAATAATTAATGCCACATTTTAGGAAAAAGAAAATTACTTGAGAATTTTTTTTTTGCTTAACCAATACTTCAGTGCTGTTGTATATGAAGATACAAATGATTTTGTAAAATATTCACTACAAAATTGTGATCTACATTAGCAGAAACCTAGTTATCTGTACATTACATCTCTATAGTCCCCACAATTATGTAGTTCCACCTTAAAAACCTCTCTAACAAAATCAAAATGCTACTGTTTTACAAGAAGCATAATAATTCAGTTTGACAGAGATGAAGAATCCCTCAGCATTCTGACTGATAAAGATAAATGTATGTGGTTACTGCTACTGTGACAAAAAAGTCATTTTTTCTTTACAAAACCCTGCTGGCTGCTGTGGGAGTTTGCTTGCTTGCTCTTGGATTTCCTCCCTGGTGTAAGGAGGGTTGGGAAGACATAAAAAGATCCAGTCATGTTTAGGACAACAATGAATCTGGAATTAAGAAGGAAGTCCAAAAATGGTGAGATAGGAATTTGATAAAACAGGGAAAAGGGAATACAACAATTCAACACTGATAATTTTTGTCTCTTTGCAGAGACAGCATTCAGGGGACTGTTCCAGGCAGAGCCTAGGAGTTTAGAGAAGGGAAAAAAAAAAAAGCAAAACAAAACAAAAGCAATCAAAAATTTTCACTGAGAAATGCCATTGAGATAAGGCTTTTTATTTCCTGTACTCAGAGATATAACTGTCCAGGACACAACTACTGAAGAGTAAATAAAAGAGAAACAGATATCATCCCAGCTTTGCTAAGAACAGAAGACAGACACAGGGTTTTGACCAATGTCAATGCAAGATCAATTGTGGAAGCTGGATGAGTAACAAAGCTTGAAAAATAGTAACATCACATCTTTGAACAACTAAAAAAATCCATTTGTGGCAATTAACAATCAGTTAATAAGTAGCTCTGGTGTCAAAAAGGATTAAGTGCGGATAATCTAACTTTAGAGGGAAATGCCACCAATTCAGACTTCCTGCCATGTGAGCTTGTGCCTCAAAGTGACACAACACGATGTTGTGGTGACAATACTCAAACGAGTAGAACAATTCCCAAGCCAGATGGAAAAGTCTGTACCCAAAAGATGCAGAAAAGCAGACAGATCCTTCCCAACTAATATTTAGAACTCCCTAACAGAAGAAAGGCCCTCTTAAGGTTTCAGCTGTACAGATTATATTTTAACTTTTATGCAAACACCATCGAGAATTGAGGTATAGACCTGATTATATGAATAATGTTCATTAAAAAAAGATAATAAATTTGCATTACACACCACAAAGGATGATACCCAAGTGATTGTGCTTGTTGGAGCAGAAAGGTTGAATCAAGTGATATGAACTACCCTTATTCTTCCACAAACCCTGATAACCATCAAAAAGGCTGTGCAGAACCAATAATCAGCAAAGACAAAGGAGTCTTATCATTACAGGGGACAGAAGAAATTCTCTGAAACAGCAGAATTATCAGATAGCACCATTTCCAGCACTAAATAAAAGTCCATACTATACTAGGAAGGCACCTTATTGAGGCTGTATCAAATCCTGGATCAAGACTTCTGTAAGTTCAGGGACACCAGAATGAGGAATAAAAGTATGGACAGTTGTAAAGAAAGCATTTCCCATATCATGGAGCATGAATATCCAAAAAAAAAAAATTGGATTTGGGCTTAAAATATCTAAAAACACATGGAAATTAAAACAAAATGTAAACTGAGAAATATGAAAATCCCAACAGACACCGAGGAAAACATGAGGAGGACTCGGGAAAGAAGTAGCCTGACATATAGGACAGAGATGGACCAAGGATGACCCAAGTGGATTGAACCTAGTTCCCTGTGGAGCATCACCAAGTTCCAGAGCAACAGCCTGTGCTGGAACCTGTGTGAGACAACATGCACAAGCCACCTGGAAGATGACACAAATAACAAGGTGATGAGGTCCAATAAAAATGAGATTTCCAGAACAGCAAAGAGAATGGTCTGTTTTGAAGAACTGCAGGACCTTAGGAGACTGAGTGGCTGGACAGTGAAAGGAGATGGGAAATTAGAGTTGAATAAACATTTAGTTAATGAGAAAATTATCCTAGTTTTTTATATTTACTCATGGTTCTATCTAGAGCATTTAAGAATGAGATACTGGCACTATTAAAAAAAAGAATAAAAATATAAAGCCAAAAACTAAGAAAGCCCACCTTTGGACAAAGTAAGAAAGTTCATTATCCCAAAAGCAGCATTTGACCAGTCTTCTCAGACATGCAAGGACAGCAATGCAAGATCAGCCAGAGCTTGAGAAGTCCACACACAGGAAAATAATTCTGTGATACTCCTTTAGGACACTCTTCTCACCGGCCATTTGTGCCTCTGTGAATGATTCAGGTGCTCTGAGCACTACTAAAGAATCATGTGAGGCATAAATGACCTTTGACATGAAACCTTCTCCTTTCTGTGCATCTCCAAGGCACATGGGCTGTCTATCACAGGAGAAAAAAGCAAACCCCCATCCTACAACTGTGTGACAGCTCTTAGTGCCTGTCTGGAAGCCAGTTTGGGGCAGACTATGTGGGAATAAACACTTTCCCCCAGATCTTCACAGTTTTGCTCCTGCAGAGTAAGCCAAACTTTGCTTTGATTTTCCATGAATATTCATGGCCATTCACAGGAATTGCTGACAGGAACACCATCTCCAGTGCTTGGTGTTTCCTTCAGTGACTGAACCTCATCAATGGCAGGGGAATTACTGCAGCTACTCTGAACACAGCAGTGTTTATGGATAATCACACCTGAGAAGTGGTTTAGGTCAGGAGGTGGAGGAGCCATTAGGGGGACCAAAACCAGGAGAGGAAACAGTAATGTGCCCAAACAGACACTCCTGGATCATAGTGAAATTCCCTGTGCTCGCTGTCTGATGTTCTTCACTGCACTCACATCCAAGAAGTGGGAGATCCAAAAAGCCAGCCTGGCTTGTGCCCAGCACGCCAAGTAGAAGGTTCTGGGTCCCACAGGCAGAGAGGCAAATCTTTTTCCCTACAGAGACTCCAAACCCACCCCCTGCTCCCAACCTTGGCAGGTAAAAACTGAATTACTACCGAGGAAACAAGATGTTTCTTTTGATCCAGAGCAGCCTTGTCCAAACACAGCTGCCAAGAGAAAAGCCTGTGCCCCTTCCCAGGTGAGGTGTGATCAAGTGTGGGCACAAAGCACAGGTGGCAAAGCTGAACACAGGCACTGAGCATTGGTTGTGGTGTGCTGAGATAACTGAGTGCCAAGAAAACCTGAATCAAATATCAGCCAAGCAGAAAATATCATGCTCTTGAAGCATCATCCCAGAAGAGATTTTGTTATTGTGCAGAAGAATAGCAGCTAAAACCCAGGCTGTGCTGACTGGTGCTGGTTTGTAGAGCATGAAAGGTGCTTGGTGCTCGTAATGATGAAGACACAAAATGCCTCCTAAAATGAGGAAGAAGGAGATTCTTGCACCCAGAGGATGCTGCTCTGGCCACCTCTCATCTCCCACACACAAAAACATTAATTTAAGATTGCACATTATGGCTTTGAAAGGGTAGAAAATTGGGAGATTTTCCACATTCATGCTATTAGAAAGAATTTTTGTTAGTTTGGGCCTAGACATATCAGTCTAATGAAAGTCTTGCTGTACTCACTGAAGTGGGCTGTGAGCTCGTTGTGAGGTGTATGAGAGCATCCCTGTTATTATGGACAGAGTTTGCACAAACGTCTCTCACAGGAGAATCACCTCTGCAAGCACATTTGGCTCCAGTACTGTCTGCATAAATCTTTCCCAAGAGGAAAATTTCCAGCTTCTCTTCCAAAAACTTCTAGGTGTTAAAAAGACAAAGATGAAACAACCTGACAATGCCTGGCCTTGGCTGAGACCAAAATGCCTGTGCTGACACTGCTGTGCCTGCAGAAAGATGTCCTTATGTAAGGGGATAAAACTATCAAACAAGTCCTGAGATAATAAATATTTTAAGAGTGAAATTAGCCTAATTACTAAGCATGAGGGGGTATTTCTGGAGACACCAGTGATATAACAGGCCCGCTGTTCTCCCAGAGCAAAAAAACCCCAAGTGCAGGATGAGCAGAGTAAGACACAGACCAAGTTACCCAGTACTTCAAAGGATCTGATTCCATCCATCTGGGACACACCCTCACCAAAGTGAAGTCACATTGGACTCTTCTGAGGGTGAATGATAGAAACTAAAGGACTGTAATTTCCTGTCTTTTGTGAATCCAAAGCTTATGTTCAGTACCTGGAGCTGGTGCTGTATGACCCATCATGAAAACGAAGTCATTTTCATAGTCCCTGCTTTCCAAGATGTAGACTTTCATCTTTAAAGATGTTCTATATTCTTTGTTCCTAACTACAAGACTTACTTGTCTTCACTGAAGAAAACACTTTGAATAAATCCACTTCAAGCAGTCCCAATCACTTTGAATAACTGACTTTTCTACCACTTTTTGTGTCAAATGCAGATTTTTTTTCTCACTAACAAAATGATGAGAAAATTGGGTTAGAAAGATAAATACCATAACCACTGCTAAGAAAACTTTTTTATGTTTTCTTTTTCCCCCTAGTACTTTTAGGAATAACCGATTTCACACAAACACACACAAAAAAAAGTTCCTATGAAGAACAGAATGTACAATTTTATGTGCATAACCTCATGACCATGACCATTTATTTGGCTTGAGCTAGCAGAGAATGCAATTAAACTTGAATTACATTTTCCTTGACAAAGAGTTACAAAATTAATTTGGTGTAGTTCTGTTTGATGAAGACAAACAGCAGAAATGACCTGATAAGTAACAGAAGGCGGAGTGAAGAAAAGGAAGAATCTAAAATTAAAACTCAGTTTTGCAACAGACACAAGATTACAGGGCAAATATACCAGGGAGAGCAACATGAGATTCCTGCTGTGTCCTGGCAGGAATAACTCCAGGGGTGTCTAGAAGATCCTAATTAGGTGTCCAAAAGTAAGTTTCATGCTGCTCTTCCTCTGAGTAGACGTGCCCAGACCATGGGGATTGATGCAGCTCCACTGAGCAACACAACAAAAGTGTCTGTGGATGTGTGTGCTTGGGAAAACACTCCCACAGCTAAATCTGCAGGATTTTGTCAGAGCTCCCAGCAAAGTTTTGGGCTTTTTTAAGTCGCTAAGCACTATTTCCCAAATAAAAATCAAAGAAGTCAAAGCAAGTCTCTACAGTCAGTTCATATCCAAGGGAATTATTATTCTTCATCTAAAAAAGACTGAATGATTACCATGAAGTTTGAGAAGAATATTAGAGACCACAGGCTGGTGTGTGCTGGCACTATGAAAAATGAATAGCTCATTAATTCCAGGCACTGTGTTCATTTCAAACCCATCCCAGGGCCTCGATTTAGCAAACAGATGCAGTGATGCAGGTCTGGACAGCACAGGATCCGAAATTCTCTTGACATGCAGGGAACAGAGAGACAGGAATACAGGGGAAGGGGTGGTGGAGCACAAACCACAGTGCTCAGGTCCACTCTGATGGTGTAAACAAGTGACAGAACACACACACAGAGTTTAAAACAAACCACATTTTGCCCAGGACTGTGGTTAATTTTATTTTTCTTGCTAAAAGGAAAACAAAATATCAATGGCTGGGTGAATTGAAAATGCACAATGAAATACTACCACCGTGATCTTTAGGGTACTTTGATGTCTAAAGTATAAAAAACCCTCTAAAATGCACTTAAAACCACTCTGAAAAAAAACATAACATAACTGAGTAGAGGAAACAAGAAGAGAGAAAGAGAGGGAAAAAAACAAAACAAGCCCCCCCAAAAACAAAACAAAACAAAACGAAACAAAACAAAACAAAACAAAAAAAAAAAAACAAAAAAAAAAAGAACCTAAAAAAACCCCTGTAAACAAATGTATTTATGCGTAGGATAAGAATGTTCACTGAAAGTAGAATGCTCACTATGAGTGGTGAATAAAAAGACTCCCAAAATCTGAACCCCATTTTTGTAATTTTTTTTTTATTCAATTTACTATTCTAATACATATAAAATTAGGAAAATAGGTAAAAAACACCCAAACCCTTACCCTGCATCAATAAGCACACCTTACATCAGCTATCTTTATAGTCCAAAGAACAATCTCACTGAAGAATTTATCACTTTTGCACCTCTAAGAGTCATAAACAAATGTGTGATTTGAATATTCCTGAACTGATGGTCAGAGGGTTTGAGATCCTTTCAGAGATATTCTTTGATGCACATTTCACCTTAAAAGGATTTTTCCAAAGCTTAGATCAAATTTTAGACCATCTCTGTGAAAGATGAAGAAAATCCCTTTTTTTTTTTTCCCTTGCATGATATTTTGCAATCTGTTCACGTTACTGTTGATGCCCTGGGAGGCTACCTAGAACAGAGGCTAGACAGAGTTAAAGGAATAAAGTGGGGATTTTAGGTATTTATTAAAAGACCTTCAAAGGACACACCTTGGGCAGTACTAGAGCCTGGTCATGGCTCCGCCCAATATGCACCCAAGATGGAAAATGGGTCACAAGTTTTTACACTTTTATAAGTTTTGGTCCATTTCCATATTAGGGTTAATTGTCCAATTACAGCTCCAGGTTCTGCAGTCCCATCCTCCCAGGTTGCTCTCCTCCATTCCCTACTGTTTGCACTTTTTGGGCCTGAAGCTGCAGCAGTGTCCTTGGTTCTCAGGCTGGAAAAGGATTGTTTTGTCTAACTAGGCTGTGAAGAGATCTTGTAAAACCTTATATGAAGTTCAGAGTTGTATACCAATGCAGTATAGAATTTGGAAAATATGAAAACTAAAATTTTAAGCATCAATGTGTCTGTGGATAAACACCTTCCTCATAAGGTAACTGTGCCACAAATTGGAAAACTGACTGAGGAACAATGCTGCAATACAAAGTCCAATTCTGTGTGATGACTTTAGGGCTTTTAAATTTATTTTCTTAATTTAAAAAAATAGAGGCAGCAGTATGTTTCCAGTAAGTCAGGACATATTTTGGTATTTTTAAGAGCTAACATACCTATGATAGTTGGTGTGCTAAATATGATTCCATTTCGTTGTTAGTGTTGTCCAAGTAGCAAAGAATGACTCTCAAGCTTTATGTAGCACTATTTTGTCAGAGAAAAAGAAACCTTTTACAATTCTTCTTCCATTGCACTGCTGGTTTTGTAACTTCTACACAATATAGTCAATCTATAAAATCACACATCTTAAAAACCATTATAGATACAAACACTGCACCTCAGGCTCAAGATATGAGTGAAAAACCCTAAAATTGCTTCAGTGTGAGCTACAATATTTAATGCCTCAAGACTGTTTTCAACTGCAAGCCCAAAAACACTTCTGCAGGCTTCCTTATGCCAGGACAGACACCTCTGTTCTGCTAAAACACTGCCAATACTTACTGTGAAGGTACTGGGCGATGCTTATTGTCCATTCCTCTGGTACCATCCCAGCTTTGGAGATCTTGGAACACTTGAACTGACTGGAGAGGTCTCGTGACTCAATCCAGCACAGGGTGTCCTCTCTGTAGCTGTAGTCCAGGGTCACCACTGCAGATCCCTTCACAGGGCTCCAGGCAGACATTCGGCTGCCATTGAGGTACAAAACCTCAATTATTTCAGAGCTTGCAATCAGAAGAAGAGGAGCTCTATCAGCAGCCCCTGAAAACAAAGTGAAGAGAGTTTAAAGGCTGTATATTTCATATTTATCTTTTTGCTTTTAATGTAGTTTTTAATGTTCTTACCTGCTTGTTTTAAGATATGTAATAAATTGGTTTTGTTTTTATTTTCGTAACTATCATATATTCCCAATTATTAGTCTGTTTTATCCTGCAGTTCCAATGGTTCATATCATTAAAGAAAATTAATTACCCCAGCCCCACAGCCTCTGTTTAATTCCAAGTATCATTATTGCTACATTTTTCATGCCTAAGTCATAAAATGAAATACAACTTATGCAAATTATCTCTATCCAGATTACTGGCATTTCAAAAAAGAATTAAAGCCAGGAAAACCTGCAGAACTCATGAGGACACATGAAATTGTAAGATGCTTTTCATACCAGAGTCTATAAAATAAGACAAAATCTGAGGAGTGGGTGCCACTCAAAGAAGTTGTAACCAACCTAACAAAAAATCCAGTGCAGTGAAACCTTAAAACATAGAAACAGTGCAGTTTCAGGCATATGTGAAAAAAATTTGTGTTGCCACATCAGGAGCTCTCACCCCAATGTAATCTGCTTGTTTTCAAGGGAATGTTTGAACGCTGCATTGACATGCAGCACTTTCAATCAACATTCCACCTAATGGAGTTCTCAAATGTTCACTAAGCAATTCCACATGTCTAGATGGTGAAAAAAAAATGGCATAAATAAAAGGATTTGACAAATGGTACTTCATCAGCAGGTCTGATTAAAGAGAAAAGAATACTTCAGTGAGTACAGTGCTCAGGGGTCTCTCTGAAAGCCACAGCAGTAGGTGTTCTGTTCTTAATATCTGCTTTTACTTAAACATCTTTCTGCCTTTTCTTTTTTTTTTTTTAATTTATTTTGTTGTGTAAAAAACCCCCTATTTCTATAAAGCTTCAGTGTGTATTCTTTCTAATGTGGATTTAATTTACTACTAACTTATCCTTCCTCATTCCATAAGGTATATTCTGTCTTGTTACACATCTCGTCCCTCTCCAGTAAATCCCACATGAACATTTGTAAATCCACACTTCTGCAGCATTACTTTTGGAACTTACTGCCTGTCCTCATCATCCTCACATTCACTTCCACCATCAGATCCTTCCATCAATCAGATCCAAGCATTATTTTTCTTTGTATTTCAGAAGATATCCAAGAGGTGCAGGGATTGGATTTCTTTGTAAAACAATCCCTTGTGGTGTAATCCATGCGTGAAACTCTCAAGTCTTGTTTGTTTTTCCCTTTCCAAAAGATAAGGTAGTGTGGGTTGGGGTTCTCACATAGCAATTTTTGTTTGAAATCTACCAGATAGGTCCCTCTGCAGTCAGTGCCCATAAATCTCTCTCTCCCCCTGTTCTTAGCACCTTTTCCTACCCTTGAGAAGAAAGCCAGATTTAAGAACTTCTGTCCCTATCACCCACTCACCCCAGGCTTTCCAGACTGGTACAAAAGGAGTGTTTCCATCTGCATCCTGCTGAGTCTGGGGATTTATTTTTACATCCAACAGCTCTGTGCTCAGCTTCTCTCTCCCCACAAAATAACACCACTGCCTACTCCTGGATTCAATCACTCTTTCCCCAGCTACCAGCAGTGTGAAAAGACCTTTATTATGATTTTTGCTCTTTGTGTTAAGCCGGATATTTCCACAGTCTGCAATATCTAAAGCCTCAAAGAGAAGGCAGCTCACAGGAGCTGTTTGCAGTTCCAAAGCCACCAGGTGGTTTAGGGCTGTGAGACAGAACCAGCTCTTTTCTTTGAACTGACCTATTGAAAACTGTAACGAGGATTTAATACCTCACTAAACTCCAGAGAAAGGTTGTATTTTGGTATTATGGTCTAAGACATAAGGGAATTCTTAAAAGGAATTAGCTTCAAACCTCTTGAGCAGCAGCTGTAATCAAACCTGGCTGCAGACGAAGGTGTTGTAAGGACCCATGGCACTGCCAAGAGGTTCTGCTCAGCAGGCACCATTAGACATTAAAAATATAGAAACTAGATTACTGGGCTTGAAATTGTATTTTTAAAGCATAAATACATTAAATAATTCAATGGATTAAAGCAGTTAATCATGGTTTTTCACAGGAGGGTAGATTACCTGGTTCCTTCAGTGTTTGTCAGGTAAAGGTTGATTTCATAATTTGAAAAGCATAATACATTGTTAATAAAACTGTACAAAATATTAAAATTTAATACAAAAATATATAAATCAACTTACTCTCTAGCCTAATGCAGGTGAAAAACAGGACATACTAAAATAATCATGTCTTCACTCTCACAAAAAACTGCTTGTCTGTTCCTCAAGAACAGATTCTACACAGGTTAAAAGTTTAGTGGACAGATTTAGAGTTCGTTCCAGTGAGCTGACAGCAGCTTTACAAACAAGGGGACTTCATGTGTGTTATTTTTCCACAAGTTTTTCTTTTTTGTGATTTTTTTTTTTCCATTTTATAGGAAAGATAAGAAGTGAATAGCTCTTTAATCCAGGGAAGTTTTATGATTCATCCTTCTTGACTAAAATGAAAGCATCCTCCTTTGAATTATGTTTAAGATAGAGTAGTGGAAAAGATGAAAGACTTGCATTTCCCTGCTACCTGAACTTGTCTAAAATACAGATCAATAAATGATGCCACAACAAACCAGAAATGAAGGTGTTTTGCACTGCCAACAGACTTCTCATCTGAAAAAAAAAAAAACCTCTCAGATATGCCAGCATTTTCTGTCTTTTTCACCACAATGATATGAAAGGCATAAAGCCTGGAATTCAGTGTTTACAAACAGCTTAAGCTCCCTTTTCCTGGGATATACATTGTAAATCATAAGGACTTTGCTGTCTCCAATATATGTATTGTATAAAAATCTGAAAAATACTGAGCAATCCAATTTTTTCTTTACATTATTTTTGATGTTTAACCATAATGTATCACAAATGGGGTTTTTTACTTCTAAAGTTTTAAAACTCATTTTGGTGAGATTTTACAAGAAAATTGTGTTGTCAAATCAGTTAAAGAGGGCTGATTTTTTTTTTCTAAATGCTAGAATTTTTTTTTTCTTTAGTTATTATCAGTTCATCCCACTTTATCTACATCACAAATGTTTCTTAGCATGCATTTCTCTCTAGACTGCCTTTGGAGATATAAAACATACCAGGAACTTGTGTAAAATAGATGAATTTCTTTTCCTCAGCTAGGTATTTCCAAGCCTGTAATTTTCTTTCCTTAAATACTCTTCTTATCACATGCAGACCTTGCAATTTAGGCATAAAAACTTCGTAAACAAGTAAGTTCTTAAATTCTGTTCAGCAAAGCTGTGTTTTGTTTCATTTTCACCTCAGAAGAAACCATTAACTGCCTCTTTATTCATAAAAGGAAATATGCTTAAAAAGTCTGGAAAAAAACCCACAGTGAGCCCCCAGCTGTTTTGATACCTATTTAACATCCTTCCAAAGGGAATGTGCAGCTTAAAGCTTTCAGCTCCATGGTTATTTCATTGTGCTGAGGAAGAAAATGCAGAATTGAATGAGGGAGAGGCATCACCACCTTGCCAGGTGTTTGGCTGCCTGAAGACAGCAAGGAGCAACTTCTGGAGGTTCTCTGCAAATTGTGCCACTCCAGAGATGGTGAGAGGGGACAGGCTCTGAGGTTTGCGGTGACACCACGCTGTCCCCAGCACTGGGCAGGGCTCCTGCAGGTACCACCAGGTGTCACCTGCTCCTCAGCATTCAGAAACCTCCCAGCTCATTTCACATGAGGCAGGTTGGTGTTTTGGGCTGTGTCATATCCAGGATCCCAGCATGGATGGCAATTCACATTCACAGCAGATCTGCTGTTACCAGCATTGAAAGCTCCTCAGAAATCCCAGCCCACACCTCCGGTGCTGCTTCTTATCTCTCACAGCTTTCACACACAGAGCTGAGTGTTCCTTGGCTCATGTTCTTCATCTGCTTGACAATTACTTTTGCCAAATGAAGACAAAGCAGAGAGGTTGCTCTTTTTCCATCCTTAATTGCTTTAGATTCTTTAAGGACGAAAATTGATAGGTTTCTAAGTGCTGGGTCTCTTTTTTCCTTAGACACCTGATTTTTTTTTCCCCTTGGATTTTGTGCTTCTGATCCAAAGCTACATTTTTTTCAAAAAAACCAAAGTAATAGGAAACACTCATTTCTGTGCAGCACCATGACCCTGGTTTGTATTGTCCTATAGGGATTTCTTTGATTAGTGAGTAGTAATTCCTTTCTGAAAATGTCAAAAAAGAGAAAACTTCTCTCAAATAAACATGAAAAAGTAGCAAAAATACAATAAGTTCCTTATTAATGTGATTTGTTTCATCTTGATACCAACAGCTAACTACAATGCTCAGTTGTTACCCTGTTTTCTTGTGTGTAAAAAGGGAAACTAAAAGGGTCATCTCAAGCCCAGTACTGGCACCATGAGGATTTCCTGATCTAGAATTGCATTATTGATTTTCATGTAGTGGAGAAAGGAGAATAAGAAATTATTTTTACTTTGCATGGGCTTTCTTGTGTCACAAGACTTCACTGTGGATTTGAAAAAAAAAAAAGTCCATGTATGGATCAAGAAAAAACAGCACAAACAGGAAAATACTCTAACTCCTAGTGGTCATCAAGAAGGACACATTTAGTGATGCTCTTTAGGTGAGGAAGTCTCAAAACCATCACCAGACCTTTCTATTTTCTGATGGTAAAATAGTTACAAAAAGTAAGCCTTAAAAATATATACAATAAACATGACTTCATACTCAGCTGCATATGCCTCAGCATTATGGATGTTGAAGAATTCCTTAAGGAACCTTTTTGGGTTTTTAATAAAAAAGCATTGTTAATTCATTATGCTGAATAAGAAAACACTGTGTACTATATTGCCTCATTAAGCACAATTGACTAATTTCCTCAAATACCCAATCCACTATAAGTAATGAAAACATGCACTAAGCAACAAAAAGCCTCATGTGAATATGTATATCAGGAAATTCACCTCTTGGGATAATGCAAGGACAAAGGAATCTCATGTCTTTTTTCATCCTAAGGGTACAATTACCTCATGATCATTTCCCCTGTCTCCATTGTCTTCCCAGAGTAAACAGCCTTTTTTGTTTGTGTGATGAAAATCTTTGATTTATTTATGAACAGGGAAACTGGGAACTCTTCTAATCTTGGCTGAATTGAGTATTTTGCTTTAATTAATAATATCCAGATAATAACTTTTGATATTTCCCTTGGAGTATTGTCTTAATAAGTGAAAAGTTTTTTTCTAAGCTTTTTGTGTGGCTCTTTGTAATAGAGGGAAGGAAAATTCATCTCACCTGTGTTCATATCTGTCTTTTCACATGAATCCTCTAGGACTGAACCACAAACTATTTTCAGGAAGGTAAAAAGATGTTAAAACTTACTGGTTTTGGCCTTGCAGGATTTGTTATCAGGCTGAAGCACATAACCCTCCACACAGCTGCAGGTGTAGGATCCATCTGTATTCACACACGTCTGGCTACAGCTTCCATACGTGTCACATTCATTCGCATCTAAAGGGACATTAACAAGATCTAGTTTAGGGATTTGGGGAAAAAAAAAGAAAGAAATTCAATAAAATTGAGAATTCTAAGAGAGATGTTTAAGTAATGAATCATTTTGGTGGGAAGCTTGATGTTTTCCTCTTCTCAAAGCATGAATTTATCAGGGATGTTGGCTGTTGAAATCACTCAAATAGCCAGAAAGAAGGGTAGGAGTTTTCAAGTTCAATAGCTCTTAATTTTGAAAAATAAAACCTTCATTATTTCAAGTAGTCTCCAATGCCTACATCATGTTAGGGAGACATTTGGGTCCTTGTTAATACTAGAGATCACTAGTTATCAGGGCTGATGAATGGAGCAGCATTTCAGGAGAGGAAGTAATTGATTACCCTTCTCAACCTATTTCGGCTGGCAATGTCTTACAGTTCCTTAAATGAGCTGTCACCACCTCTCCATTAAACCACCATCCAACATCAAAAACTATATACTCCTCTAATAAATATAAAGAACATTTTTCTAAACTAGGGTGTACAAGGATAATACCATAAAATCAAGATATGCTATTTAACAGTGGTTGAGGGTTTAAGTAATAAATTGACATTTTAAAAATCTCACTGTTTAAATTATTTCCTGAGATATGTTTTTAATCATGAAACAAGACAACCATAGAGAGAAAGAACTTATAATAAATTATATTTATGAAGAATCTGTCTTAGTACTTTTAGTTGGAGAGAGGAGTGATTGGTAGTGAGAACATCCATAGGGCCATAGAACTCCAATATGATTATTAATGGAGAAAAAATAAGGCAAGAAACAAACATCTGGAGAAAGAATGAAGAAGCCATATATTTCCAAAATGGAAGAAAACAGTCCACAATTTAAGTCTACAGTTTCAGTCCACAATTAAGTACTCAAAAATAACATTCCCAGCTAAGCTGTATGACCTTGGGAGGGTTCATTTATCAAATTCTAATCTAGGTGTGACTTTATGGCTGTGAGGTGAAACACTACAAGTTTTAGAGGCTCTCCTGGTGGGGAGGTGTGCAGAGAGAGCAGTTCACACAACTGAGCTGTAGCTCCATAGCTCCTGCAGTCCAGCTGATCCTTCAGTAACTTCAGGAGAGCTGCTGCTGGGGCACAGGAGCATTAGAGAGTCGGGAGGGAGGTCCTGGCTCTCATTTGAGGGGAGCTCTTTCCCATTCCCTGCCCCAAAAGCCCACACTTGTCCCTGACCAATGCCTTAGAAGAAGAGTGAGGAAGAGATGGTGCTGTCCTGGCTGTCCACCAGCTCCCTGCCCCTGAGAGCCAGCAGGGGACCATCAGGACACCTGGGTGTGAATGTTAAACTGAATTTCTTGTTTACCTGTGCAGCTTCTCCCGTCACTGCTTGTTTCATACCCATCCCTGCAGTAACACTGGGTGCTGTTCCTGGTGATGGCACATTTGTACTGGCAATTCATCTGCTGGCACTTGGGGAGCAGCTCTGGGAATGGGAACAGAGCAAGATGTTACTAAATATTTGTGTTACTCCTAAATCACAAACTTTAGGAATGCTGAAATCTATTTAGTCCATGTCTCAGGAAGGAAACACCACTACCATCTACATTAGCTGGGAATGTATCACACACACTTTCTGTAAAGAGCTTGTTATGAAAACTGCATGTCAGCAAGTTAAACATTATAAATCAACATTTTGTATCTGTCAAGAGTTGCTCACAAGTTTATTATTGAGGTGCACTGTTGCTCTGCTTAAACATCCATTTTTTGCACATTAGTCATAGCAATCATTGGGAAAAAAAACCAAACCAAACCAAAAACAATCCTGAAGTGGTAACAGTTATAAAATACTGAGATTATGAGAAAAGTTTCAACATCTATGTCTTTGTTATTCCTCATACCAATTGATTTTCTAATTTTTTAAAGTTTGTTTTGATTTAATGATGCACACAAAACCTTCACACCTAACAGTGGGGATACATTCCGCCTCAATAATTTAACGTTGGACATGTAATGCTGGATAAACCCGTGCAGGTTATATATGTCATTACTGCAGACATCCTTCATAGAAACTGCCTAAATATACACCATCAGCACAAGGCATGATGCAAACAAACTGAAGAAATCTTGTAGAAATACAGACTGCAATGTTTTCCAGCATGAAACAGCACAAAGCCAAACAAAAACCGTTCCAACCCTTCCCAGCCTCAAGCTGTGTGCTGTGTTTCAGTAATTTTGAGGATCAAAAAACCACACTATTTTAATGAACCACGCTTTTTTCCCTCCAAGAAAAAACAAACAAACAAACAAACAAACAAAACAAAAAACAAAAACAAAAACAAAAACAAAAACAAAAACAAAAACAAAAACAAAAACAAAAACAACCAAACAAAAAAAAACCCCAAAACAAAAAACAAAAAAACAAACAAACAAAAAATGAGAAACACTGCTTGAGGAGGTGCTCTGAGGATGTTTTTCAAAACTATGCAGATGGATCAGAAAATAACCTGCAAATGGACAGAGAAATTTTTGCTACAGGCCTGGCTTTAAGTAGCTGGGTATGACCTAAGGAAAAAGAGAAATCTGTATCCGAATATGTGAACAGTTTTAATCCCTCTGATCATTATTCATCGAGTTCTATTTGGGAGTAGAATGAGCATGAATATGAAGAAGGGTCTCTATCAGCATCTGAGCCCTGGAGCTTCCATTCTGGAGCGACTGCTGCTATCAAAGCTGAAATTTTGGGAGAAAAGTAGATGTGGCTGGCACACAAAGTTACTACTTATTCTAATGGAACTATTCTAAAAAGTGGTTTCACACAATTATCTCAGGGCATTCCCTAGAACTCTGTGCCACACAATCTACAGACTGCCCAGAGTTGATAAACCACACACTCTAACTCTGCCATTTTGCCAGTGGTTTCTGGTATATTTCTCTGCCTTTTGGACCCCTGTGCACAGGAATATAATATTTTTTTTGGCTATATCTGGCTTCGTTGGTTTCCTGTCCATAGTCCAGTCCTTAAATCTGCTACACCTTTCTGAAAACAAGTCCCACATAGAGGGTGAACTGGAGAACTTCCCTAAAGGTACCTAAAAATCGTTCTGCATGATGAGGTGGCACCTGTTGATTTTATATGTCTATCTGAACAAAATCAACACATACATCTCATTCTCTAGGCAAACATGGATCAACTATGCTTTACCATCTATAATTTTCTTTCTCCAGTATTTGTCTGATGCAACACAGCCAGGAGCTCCTACTGCATGAGAATTTGACTCACAAACAGGACTTGGTTTCTTTACAACCAACCAAAAAAACCCCCCACCAAACAAACAAAAACAAACAAACAAAACCAGAAACCAATCTATTCATTCTTTTTTTTCACAAAAACTGTTGTATTTCATTGATTTTAAGTTATTGCAGTATCATGTGAGTGGCTCTTAGCAGGAAAATGGTTGCATTTTCCATACAAAACCATTAAAGAACCCTATTAGTTAGCATTTGATTACATGTCTCTGACTACAGACTGACATTTTCCCCTCCTCCCCTAAATTATTCATCAGATCATTTCAAATATATTTTGTTTTCTTATTGTGACAGACACTTTCTGGCCCCAGAAATTTTTGGTTGTTGCTGATTCACTAACCCTGCTGGGAGAACCCATAAGAGAAAAAGCAAAAAATACAAGAACAATTGGGGGTAAGAGTAGATAGAATATAACAAAATGGAATAGAATAGAATAGAATAGAATAGAATAGAATAGAATATTTCATTTGAAAGGGACCTAAAATGATCATTTAGTCCAACTGCCTGAACCCTTCAGGACTGACCAAGAGTTAGGGGATGTTATCAAGGCCTCTGCCAAATGCCTTTAATAAATAAAACATTAAACAGTAAAATAGCAGATGTATTTTCTACTTTACTATCTAGTTAGTAATAGCTGTAATACAGGTCCTGAAAACCTTTGGAAGAAAAAAAGAGTTTGACTGCCTCTGGCAATGTTTGAAATATTGAAGGACAAGCTATGGAAGACAGTGTATACATTTAAGGCTTGGTTAGATTTGTAACAGGTTTCTTGGGAAGTGAGGAGGCAAAGAAAAATCATGAAGCAGAACACTGATATTTTTAATGCTCCAGATAGGACATTTAAAGAGATAAAAGCCAGGGACTGTCATTTCTTGTCTTTTCTAAAATTCTGCACCCACTTTGATCTCCCTTTCTCAGCAAGAACTGGTTTACGAAGTACACAGACAGTGAAGAATGAGCGTCACTGAGCTTTCCACTTTCATCACAGCTACAGAAACCTCTGAATTTCTCAAAGCCTGGTATTTCTGCTGCAAGATTTAAAGGAAGGAGCTGGCACTGAAGGAAACAACAGGAGAGAGCTTTACAGCTCTCTGGCAGACCCAGAACAAGCCATGAGATTTGCAGAAATACGGGGTAGCAGAAGCAGCTGTGAATGTCTTTAGGATGATCTACTTTCACCAAGCCCAGGGACCGGTGACAATTCATCCAATTCTGATTTAGGTCATTTTGTTCAGTGTTTTCTTTCTTCCACAGGAGACATGAAGGGCAGCATTTTTTACTTCCCTACATCTCCATGAACTCCCTGAAGTTGTGATCCAGGTCTGTCACAAAAGCCACCCTGTTTCCTCAAAGACACCCATGCCAATTTTATTCTTCCTGACTTTCATGCTGCTCTAACTCCCAGGCATCTGGTCCCACAGGAGAGTAGTCAGTCAGGCAAAGATGCTGCTGATCTCATCTCCCCTAAAGTGAAACACCTTTGACAATGACTCAGAGGAGCTGTAAGCTTCCTGGACAAACTGCTCCCGCAGGAATTCACCGCAACAAAGTCCTGCCTTCATTTATTCCTTCCGTGTTCAGTGAAACACACTGCTTATCATAGTTCATTCAAGATGAATGATATAAGGAAACAACTTCTCCTGAATGGCTTTTTAATGAAAGGTTTAAGCAATTGATCTGACTATCCTTTTTGTCAGTTCCTTCTGAGCTGACATGAGGTTCACAAAGGGTTCACACCAGGTTCTCATGCTCAGATATTTTGGCTGTTTTATGAAGGGGAAATGCAATTCAGCTTGCAGTTTCTTAATGCTGAATGTATTTATTTTGGGGCTATTGGGGATTTTCAATAAAAATCAGAACAGATTCACCAATATACCTGTTAGCTTTGTCTTTCCTGACAGGAAAAACAACCAAGGCCAGGTTGGATGGGACCCTGAACAACCTCATCAGGTGGAAAGTGTCCCAGGCCTTGGCAGGGTGGTGTGGGGTGGAATGAGATGATCTTTAAGGTCTCTTCCAACCCAAACCTTTCTGTGATTCTGCATGACCATATGAAAGCAGACTTGGTGCACACACAGCAAATGTATTTAGCTGCCCTTATTTCTGAACCCCCTGCATGATAACAAAGCCTTTTGACTGCAGTGGGTTCCCAGTTATGGTTCCTATGTACTTCTGTAATATATAAATCCTGTCCTGCTCTTTTTGTAATGGCAATATACACTGGAGAGTACTGACAACCTTTCACTACCCTGTGACTTAAAATTTACTGATTATGTAATGTTGAAAATCATCAAAAATACACAGCTGGTGCAAATAAAAGAAACTGGCTGAAGTTTACGTGTTGAAAGTACCAGACAATACACCAGGGGGATAAAAGAGCTTCTGTTGTCAGTTAAGGACTTCCCAATTTGAAACAACAAAGGATCCTTGTCACATAGTTCATCAGAGAGTGACCAGGAGCTACCAGTGCAATGTTGCCTGGGAAAAAGTGAAATACATCACTGAGAGCATTGGGATAAGTGTTTCTCATAGAGAAAGTGTTGATGTCAAGCCCCAGGATGCTCCTGAGTACTTTCCTTCCGGGAGGCAGCTGCTGGCAGCTGTGCACACCCTGATGGATACATGGAGAATAAACTCAGCTTTAAGCAGAATCACAGCCTGAGGGATTAGCAGGGGAATGGAGAGCTGCAATCTGAGGGGAGACTGCAGATTTTGGTCTTGATTGGTGCCAGGGGATGAAAATGAAGAGGAATTATGACTGCTGTCTATGAATATATCAGAGGATCAACAGTGAGGAAAGAGACAATTTAAACTAAAGGGCTATTGGCAGAAGTACAAATGAGTACAAATTGCCCATTAATAAATTCTGGCTGAAAATGAGCAGGTTCTTAGCTATTACCATAATCAGGTTCTGAAACTCCTCTTTGAGTGGGAACAGCAGGGACAGAAAATAAGTGCTTGCTTTTGACATGGATCATGAATGCTGAAACTCAAGTTTTCATTATGGAACCAAGATTAATCCTTTTTTTTTTTCATTGTGTCTGAAATATACCCAAAGGAAAACTTACAGGAGCTTGTTACTGGACTATTTTTCTAATTGAACTCCATGCATTCTTTTTACTCTTAAATATTCGTATTCTTTTTGGCATCTTTGTGTTTAATACATTTACTTGATCTTATCTCTTTTTTATTCAGTTTTTGTGATTCAATATCCATACACTGATGTCTGGACTACTCTTATCACACATATGCTGTAAGCTTTATTTTTCTTTTCTGGTTTATGTTTTGAATTTTTGAAGAACAACCCTTTCACAAATTAGACTTTGTTGTAATCTACCCTAAGTTTTTTGTTTGCTTGTTTGTTATTGTTGGTGCTAGAGACACAATATAAAGCTCCACGGATTGCTTCTCTGGCAGAAAAGGGTGGCTTGATTGATAGAGTTCAACTGCTGGGCTGAAATAATGCAGCTTGGTTTTATCTCACATTTGTTGGCCATGTTATTAGTTTTTAATGTCTTACCATAAAAGAAGAAAGAACTGTAATGAACTTTGTCAGACACCTCAGCTCATAACTGTTATGGTAGATGCACCATGGAAAAAGAGATGTGGAAATCAGAGATCATGACCTTGCAGCCCTGCTGTGGGTGACCTCTGTCAAATTCAGCACAGAAGCACAAGGAGTCAAATTTAAAAATGTTGCTTTTTATTAGCTCTTAGAATAAACCATCCCTTCAGGAAAAAATAAACTGGGTTATGTTAAAGACTCAACCATGTTCAAGTCTGTAGCCAGCCCCAGCTGCCCTGCCCCAGGATCCATCCAGCAGCACAGGATTTCTGTACAATTCACAGACAGGGTAATCAGACCCCAGAAACACAAGCTGAAACTCTGCATCCTGGGCTCTGACAGCAAGCTAAAGCCAATTCTGTCCTGGGTATAACTTTTCCTTCACACAGCTGAGATGTTTAAGTTAGAACTGTTGATAGGTAATTCCATGTGCTCAAACTCATGAGGACAGAATCTCTTCCTAAGGCTTGAGAGTTAAAATAATATTTTTGAGACAGAGGGAGAGAAATTATGCTTGAGGATGGTGCTTATCCTGGGTACCAGGCTGCTCCTAAATTTTCCATAAAATAGTTACTGGATAAAATGTATTAACAGATTGCTGTATTTCCAACCTTTTTCATTACTATAATCATCAGGCAACTGAGCCTTTTCAGTATTGATTTGACCTGAGAACACTTGATGCAGCAACTGGTGCATCCTGTGGAGGAAAGGTTGATGGGCTGTGATGTGTGAACACCCCTGAGGCTCCAGAAACACCTGAGCAGTCCTGGTTGCCCCCTCCTAAACAACTGCTGTGAGGACAGTGCTGTCATGTAAAGCCTCAACACCAGATTTTTGTCATGTTAGTTATAATTTATTTTTAAAAATACACTGTGTCAGAGCTCAGCCATGTTGGAATCCTAGAAACTGAGAATTTTAGACTTTCTGTACTGACAAGCACTGACCCCCAAGAAAACACTGCTTTTGACCTGAAGCCATGGAGAAAACTTAAAAAATTAAATAATAAATCTAGGATCATAGGTGTGAGTTTAAATAGAAGTGTGTAATGTCACATAGTGGAAAACTTAGAATTTAAAGTTTTAAAACATAGTAATATATAAAAAGTAAAATGAAAATATTAAGGCAGAGTTTGTCCTTTTTCTTTACCTTCTTCTTCAAGAGTCTATGTGCTATTGTGCAAAGGTGCTATTGTGCAATTAGATAAAAAAGTCTGCATTGAAAACCACGAGTGGGTAGTTATTGAGTTAAAAATAAAAATAATTTAAGTGTCATTTCTTAATTAAGCAATTTGCCCTTAAAGGGCCTTATAAAGAGAAAAGTACATCTTCATTTTTGACTTGTTAGCTTAAAGTACTGTAAAACTCACAGTTTGTAAAAATGTAATATAAACAAAAATTAATAAACTTCTAAGTCCAAACAAAAAAATCCCGTCTGACACATTTAATACCAACCCTTACCAAAAAAAAAA
>VWZS01007192.1:157440-184913 GCA_013397075.1 Rhabdornis inornatus
CAAACATTAATAAAACAAGACACAGCCCCAACAGAAGGAAAACCCTTGGCCTATAGCAACAAGTGATGCAGGAAGCTTTACTTGGAAAAGAGCAACTCAAGGCAAGCATGGTGGCACGTGGATTGTACTTCAGAAATTCACCTGCTATATCTCAACCCTCTGTTGTATCTTTCCCCACATCACTGTCTCTGTGTTGGCAATCAGTTGCTGAACAACTTAATTTGTTATTTTAAATAGACATTACAATGTGTTTGTCTGTTTTATGATTACAGGAAAATTACATATCTTGTTTAATCTGCTTGACAGTCTGCACACAACCAGAAGTGTCTCACTGTGATTATTGTTCAGTGAAAATGGGCACATCTTGCTGAGTAAGTTCAGGCTGCTTCTGAGTAACAAGATATTACTTAGGAAAGAGTGATTTTTTTTTTTTTCCCCACTGTAATTTCCAACATAGTGAAGTCAGAGAGAAGAAGGAGTATTGCAGGGAAAAAAAAACAAAGGTTAAATAAGGAAATAAAATCTTCCCGAACATTCAGTACTTTCTTTCAGACGTGAGTATAACCATATCAAAAATATTACTGAACAGCGTCTCCCTACCCAGTTCATGGACAAATTTATTTTTCAAGGATGTACTATTGAAATTTCTGCCTGCCTAAATCTTGACCTACAATATTTGGCTCAGCTTCAAAACAATTTGTTTTATGTGGTGTTCTTCAACCATAGCATCACACAACACTTTAAAAGATGAGTTTAGCAGGTAGGAGGCATGCAGAGAAATATTGGCTTCACCCATGGAAATGGCTCATTATCCTGACCTTTTGCTGTTTTAGTTATACCTTGGCTGCCATACAGAAGCAAAAGCTAAAGAAAAGTTCACATGGGAAATAACCAACTGGGTAAATGATTTCATGACTGAAGAGAGTAATGTATCTGTTTTTTAACCTGGATACAAGATATAAATTTAAAAGAATAGCTATGAGAAGAATACACATTTATTTAAGTTTATATAAACCCATTTATAGTTTTAGGCATTTTCAATACCATTCAATATACCGATTCTCATGGTATTGAATATATGTTCATTGAGGTACAGATAATAATCTTTAAGTGTGTCTAATGAGATATGAAGCCTGACAATACTGCACATGTTAAAAGGCCAAGGATGAAAATAGAGAGTGATAGTCTGTGAATGGCAGAACTGATAAACTACAGAGAGGTGCAGAAGTCAGCAGGAGCAGATCACCTGGCCTTTCCAGTAGTCTGGACTTAGTTGCATAAAATGCATTTCCAGCATTAGCTCACAATTTCTCAGCCTTGTAAGTGAATTACAGTTCAGTGCCTGAGGAATGCTTGGACACCAGAGGAGCAATCTGCTGGCAGGAGCAGAGCAGGCTGTGGTGAGAAAAAATGCTCAGGAATGTTTTGTGGCAGTAAAGGATGTTAGGAAGCATCTCAGGAGGTTCTCTGACAATCTAGGTAATGTTGAGGAGCCTGTCCCTGATGAGGCAGGTCCCCTTACCCAGGCACACAATTCCACCCAGCTCATCTGGTCACTGGTTGACAAGGACTCTTAAGTGGAAAAATGTGACTTCCTGTAACCACAGGTTTTATGCAGGTTTTCCAGCTTTACTTATGGGAAGCCAGTTCACAGTACAGCATCATCAATATTCAGTGTCTCTCTTAAAACATTCTCTTGCAGAGGACTGAACCATCTCACTCCCTCATGAGGATCAGCTCACTCAAAACCAGCGGTGTGTTTCCACACATGGATTTCAGGGAATGGCCCAGTCCAATGGCCCACAAAGATCAGCTGAAAATGCCAAATGTGCCTCAAGTGAATACACCCCAGCATGGCAATGCCATGTTCTCTTCATGTGATACACCAAGATGTCTCAGTCCTCTTGTGGAACAATCATTTTTTAGAGATAAATAACAAATTTAGACTCTCTTTGTCCTGTTGCCTGATCTAGTGCTGTAGATATAATAGTGCAGCAGAGCTGGGAAGGGTGTGGATCTCTTAAAACATAGCAGAGAGGCCAAAAGATTATTAATTTTCTTTTACTGATACTTGAGGAGGAGGGGGGTGAAGAAAAAGGGAGAAAAAAAAAAAGTTGGCATCTTTATTTACTTTGCTCGGTTCGTAGTTATGAGGAAAAAACATAATTAAATCATTCTGAAATCACAAAGGACACCTAGAATAGCTTTTCCCAACACCCAATTTCATGCCTCTTCATGGAAGTACTACCTCAGAAATTGCTTCTCTTCGTGAACACGACCACACTTGACAGATAAAATCCTCAAAAAATTGCCAAACAGAAACCTCAGGCTCATGAGGCAGAGCCTTCCTAGAAACTAAGCCAAGGACTTGGAATCAATTACAAAAATAGCAGCAGCTTCCAGAGAACCAAACATGTGATTCAGTATGTGAACGTTGTTTATGTGCAAACTGAACCCAGTGAAGGAGAACAGAAAGGACTTTAAGTTAGAAGCGAAATTAAAAACTGGTAGCAAGGAAAAATTATACTGGAGAGATAAAATTCTTATTCAATTGTTGACTGCTTTTACTCCAAGGAGACAGACATATGTACTCCTGGACTCTGGCAGGTGCTACAATAAGTGATACACTCCCTCACAAGCAGGTGTTCAGACAGCTAAAGAGGCTGAACATTTAATTTTTTCCTTGCAGCAAGCATGGTGGGATTCAAGTTGACTTTTGGAGCGTGCGTCTCCCATTGGAAGTGAACAATTCATGACAAATTCTACTTTAAGTTGTATATTGCTGCTGGTGTGGAATGACTCACAATTGCCAGTTCCCGAGGTACTGTTGGCAGTGCTTTCCTGAGCATTTCTCACTCATGGGGTGTCACCATCTCACACATGTGTCAGTGTGCCTGGATCAGGAATGGTGTGGCCAGCAGGAGCAGGGAGGTCATTCTTCCCCTGCACTCAGCACTGGTGAGGTCACACCTTGAGTGCTGTGTCCAGTTCTGGCCCCTCCGTTTAGGGAGGACATTGAGACACTTGAGCACGTCCAGAGGAGGCAACAAGGCTGGTGAGGGGCTGTGAGGAACACAAACCCTGTGAGGAACAACTGAAGGAGCCGTGGCTGTTTAGTCTGGAGCAAAGGAGACTCAGAGGTGACCTTAGCACTCTCTACAACTCCCTGAAAGGTGGCTGTAGCCACGTGGGGTTGGTCTCTTTCTCCAAGCAGCACTGCCAGAACCAGAGGACACAATCTTAAGCTGCACCAAGGGAAATATAGGTTGGATATTAGGAAAAAGTTTTTTACAGAAAGAGTGACAAAATACTGGAATTGTCTGCCCAGGGAGGTGGTGGAGTCACCATCCCTGGATGTGTTTAAAAAGAGCCTGGATGTGGCACTCAGTGCCATGGTTTAGTTGAGGTGTTAGGGCATGGGTTGGACTTGATCATCTTGAAGGTCTCTTCTAACCCAGTGATTCTGTGAAATGCAGGTGTCCAGAGGAGCCAGGAAATGGGAACCATTAAATCCCAAAGCCTAGGAAATCACTGTGACTCAAACCTGCTGTCCCAGTGTTTGGGAGAACACACACAATTTCATGTTTGGTGATTTGATTTCACCTGGCATCCAGCTGGGATTGCTCAGCAACAACTTTTCTGGAAGCACCAAACTTAGAGCACCAGCTGAAAACACGATCAGCAGCAGCAGCACTGCAAACTATGGAAACATTTGCTGCCATTTCACCATGACTCATCTTCCCTTGTTGCATTTCTTAGATTTTAACCAACTAATGAGCCCTTAGCCTTTGGCAATGTGTGATTGATTCGATGGCACTGAGTTTGAAGGCAGCAGAAGGCCAGGAACTGCTTTTCATTCATTTCTTCATTCAGCTGCAATCAGAGACCTACCCAGGCCATCCTTATTACCCGTGCTTGTTATTGCCATAGCCACAGATAATATATGCAGGAAACCTTAACTTTACTGAATATTTTACATAGCATGATGTAATTCAGTATTTTTTCATTGTAAATTTTCCAACTGTTGTTTCAGGATTTTTTTTTTTTTTTGCAAAGCATTTCAAGTATCTAGAGCCCAAAATAAAACTCTTCCATTTTTCCATCCTATAAATCAAAGAACTGGTGAACAGAAAACTCCAGTGATGAATCATTTCAGCCACCTGTAGCTTTTATGATCAAGTACAGTTATATTTTTATGTAGCTGCATGTACCTTTACATGTAAAGGAAAAGAAAAATGCAGTTTTTCACAGGACATGTAATTTATATATTTTATTAGTGGCCATAACGTAAATAAAAGTAATCCCTGTATTCTGCCCCTTGCTTCATTCTCCGGGCAACAGACAGAAAAAGCTGAAAAAAAGTTAATAAAACATGATGATTCTCAGAGCCAATTTCAGCATTCCAGAGCCTGAGATTATTGGAGGCACAGCTGCAAAGGATAACACTGAAAATGAGAGACTCAGGTGATGTGCTTTGGAGGTTGAAGGGAGCCACAAAGATCAGCCCTATTTCCAGCTCCTCAGAATAAATATGGAGTTGCCAAGGTATTTACACAAGGGCTTCATGTGTTAGTTCAAAATTCAGCTACTACATTCTGGCATGTTAAAAGTTAACCTGGCTCATCCCTGGATTCTCAAGGGAGAAAAATACAAAAAGGGGGGGGGAACAAAAACAAACCCAAAACATGTGTTTCTATTTTTTTTTTTCCAGAATATTTTCTTAAATCTGATTATTTCAGAGAACAGTCCAACTGTGCCAAGGGCTTGGCTAATAACAATGCTTCTCTCATACACTAGCATTGTGTAGCTTTTCAGAAATTCTTCAACTGGAAACTCAGGAGATGGATGTGACTCCAGTTGCTCTTGGCTCATTCCCAATTTGGCAGAGAACCTCATTATTTCCTTCTTAAAGAACTATTAAGCTCCACCTATGTAGGGTTCAGTAGGCAAAGCCACCTACATCCAAATTATGAAGTTAACCAACAAATACATCACCTTTGCTTTTATTTGTAGCTATTTTTTACATCGTAGACTGAATTTTTGCAAGATTAGGACTATTTGGAAATGAAATTATTCAGTATAACAGTGTACCATTAAGATTACTCCAATACTGTTATCTCTGTATTTTATATAAGTAAAATCGAGATTTACAGTTGACAGTTCTAAAAAACTATTTGCAAATATTTTAAAAATAACTTTAATTGTGTATATATATATCTTCATTGTATTATATTTATTAAATATAGAATAAATATTTTGCAATATATAGTTAAAGGTGTTTTTGGAAGACCTAAGTTACAGGGTTCTCCTAACTAGTATTAACATCAGAAAATAAAGATCTTACTTCTTGGGAAAATGAAGAAAAGACACATTTACTCCTCTGTAAAGGCTTCGTACAGGAGACTGCTTCCAGCATGCTGTAAACTCTATGTGCCATTTGAAGAACTTTCAAAAGAGTTGTGTTTTACCCTTTCAAATAGTTTTGAAATTGGACAAAATGCCTTATTATGATTTTCTCTTATGTAGTCTTGACCAGATCAAAGAACAAGAAGCAAACCTCCCTCCTGAATCATGGCTGTGTGTTGGTGAGGTCCTGGTCATGCATGAATTCCAGAGAATTCCAGAGCAGCTTTTATCTCTAAATAACACAAAACTTTCCCTGGAAGAGCTCCCTGAATGCAGGATGCCTTTTCCAGATGTGGAACATATTTAATTGGGATTAGATGTTCTCTTTTGCTTGACTTGGTAGCAGAACTTCTCAGAGGATGCTCAGACTACAAAGAGACTTTTTCTCCACTGAGAGAAGCACTCTCAGCATTTCTAGAAAATTTGATCCCACTGGGAGTTGGAACAGTGATTACAAAAAATGCACTTCTAGAAAATCACAATTTTTTTTTTCCCTGAAAAGTGATACTAAACCAAAAACAGGCTGCAAACGTCTTGTCTACAATATTTTGCATTATTGCTACTGGACTCGTGCCTAGAAAATGGTGCTGTTTGCATGGTTTTGATAGCTATGTCCTTATGTGTGAAGAGACACACTCAAATATGTTTATGAAACATCATTGAAACAAACCTAGGGCTTCATTATGTTCTTGCTATTCCCTGTTACCAGCAAAAGCTTAAGAATACCCAAAGTTAAAGATGAAATTGGAATAACCAAGAGAAAAAAAAAAAAGGAATTATGGAATTTTTTTATTTACTGACCTTTAACAAAAGCCATTAAGTACCTGCCAGATTTATATATAAAGAAAAAAATCTGAATAGATGATTACTGTGAAAATAAAGAAGCAGTTAAAGAGGGAATAAGTTAGAAGGGTTGCAGGATAATTAAATTCTTCATGAAGAAAACAGAAATTGAAAATTAAATTGGGAGAGTATTTGCACCAACAGCAAAATTTAAACATGTACACTTCACCTTTACTTTTTTTAACAACCGAAATATAAAAACTGTACTCAAATTTAGAAAATAATCTTGCTTTAATCTGCAAAGTCTAGTAACTTTTTTTTTTTTCCTTGTTTGGACACATCTTTTTGATCTCTTTGCTCCATGCTCCTTATTGTCCCTCTCTCCAGCATACCATCAAACGTTCTCCATTCTGAACACATTCAACTATTCTCCAAAAAGCAGCATTTTCTATTTCTCCCAAACTTTTTCACTGCTCTTAGTCCAGCATGCAGAATAAAGTACTCCAGAAACAAAAGGCTTTTCTTTCAACTGCCTCTAAAAGACAGAGAATGTCCAACTAAAAGAAAAACACACAGTATTTTTCACATAAATGTCAAAAACAATTCCACTACCACATTTAAAAGAGGAGAGGTCTCAGAAAGCAACATTGTTATTTTGCAGCATTTTTCCTTTCTTGTTTTTGTTGATGAGGATGTAGGAAAAGTCAGATTACAAAATTCTTTATTGAAAACTCCTCACTGTTACCTGACTACACCTGTAGAAGTAATTGAAACTATTCAAGGTGTATCAAATCTCATATATTTTTTTGTTTCATGCTTTAATGCCTACTGTGAGTAAACTCCAGACACATTTACTGCTGGCCTCCCTCTGGCAGCTGTGGGACCACATCCCCTCAGGGCAGGTTACCACCAAATGGTTCCATCCTGCCATCATCTGAAGCTTTGCAAATGCCACAGTTTTCATGAAGTTAATCAGTTTTTGTTTTGTTTTTTTTTGTGTGTGTGTGCCAGTGGCATTTCAGAGTGATGAGGAGACAGCAACTCCCATTTCCTGACACTGCTTTTCCACAGTCCTTCCATACATGTCTCCCCAGACTCAGGAGAAGAAGGACAAATCCAGTAGCATTCAGTGGTTAAATGTCAGTTCACCAGCAGCTTTGGTGATTTCTTTACTGTAGTGTTAGTGGTTATTGCACATGCATTTCTTTTAACATGAGACAGAAAATTGGTTCTGTGGATGGCAAAATAAATGTGCTGGTTTGCTATGCCAGTTTTGGTGCTAAATTGCTTTCTCAGCTCTGTCATGTTTCCCTTTCCTGAACTGATCCATTTTCAGAAGCATGCAATGGGAATCACCTGATAAGAGACCCACATTTTAAGAGAATACAGTAGATCACAAGAGGAATCTGCATTGGGCACACACCCACTGAGGGCTGTTTTCTTCTTTCCATAATTAACCTCATTGTGGCACAGCAGGACTTTTCTATTTTCAATAGTGCAACTTAAAGTGATACTTAAAATATCTGGAGAAAATCCTCCATCTCTGTCCCACAAAGCCACTCCCTAAGGACCTGTTCCAGAGTGATGCCATTACTTAGCCCTCCTCTGTATCCCACAGGGTAACTCCAGATCTATGGTACAACATATGGTGTGCTTGTACCCTGTGAAAGCTCCAGTTTCAACTTTATTGAGATGAATTTTGAATTTACATGAATCCAGCCATACATATTTAACACACAGCTCCAGAAATCCCTCCCAAGCCTCATTGTCTCATGCAAAGTCAGCCTTACACTTGCCTGATGTAGCCTGCAACATCCAAGGAATCCTGAGCCAGAACACAACCCAGAAAAAAATCTGTATCCTCACAGTCACATCCAGTTTCAAGTGATGTCCTTTAAGTGGCTGATGAATGGACATTATTATAAAGATGTCTACAAGACAACTCAATTGGAGGATCTTGAATAAAATAAAGACTTCAAATACCATTAAAGTTAATGAATTAGGTCAAGACAGGTAATTTATCACCTGTCTGAATTGGAATCCAATCTGCAGCATCCTTTAAAAAAAGACACATTCAAATGAGGTGGTGTTCTCGGGGAAGTTCATAGTGAAGATAATCATAATTTAAATGAGAAAATGCCTGCATAGTTTTTTGCTGTCTGACAATAGATTCTGTGCAAAAGCAGCATGGTAAGCAAAAGCAAATTTCCTCAAATTAATTTGACCTTGATGAAAGGCACACATTTTTATCAATCAGACTTAACAAATATTGACTTTAGGCATTAACCGAAGACACACATAAACATTCAGGTTGTTGAAACAGTTGCCAGGTTCATTTTCCTTCTGAAATCACAGGTTGCTGATGAAGATCAGCTGAGCTTAACCTTTTAAAAAAACCTGCGGTGCCTCATAAAGCAAGAGTCGCACGGATTGGTCTTCTCTGTCTATCAACTGCTAAGAAAAGATGTGTCACACAGGCAGACTGAAACCTGGAGCCAGAGTGCTGACTAGGATCCCCACAGACATGACACTTGGTATGGCTATAACCACACTGGGGGCTGTGCCATGGCCCATCCTCGTTCAGCAGCACCAGCTGGAGGCTGTGGGGACACTTTCGCTTGGGAGTCCCCTTCACCAAGGCGGTTTCACTTCCATGGGGAGGCCAGCAAAGCAGCTTGCTTCAAGGAGCATGATTTATGGGTCACCAAGCAGAGGACTTGCCTAAGAAAAGACTAACACACAGTAATTGCTTAATTTTTAAAAATCCGAAAGATTGGAAAAAAAACATTTTAATGATTCTTTGTATTCTCTGCTCTTTGTGGAGAGGAGGGAGGTGAGAAGAGCAGCTCCTGTGCAATGGTGCTGTCTTCTTTCAAGTCACTCTAAGAGAATCTGAATGAAGAATCAACCCTCACCCTGGGAGAAACAAGATTCCCAACACATCTCCACAGTGCCCTGGCACTCACTGAGCAGGTACAAGGTCTGTCCTGCTGAGTGGGACATGAGCTCCTGGCTGAGGCTGGGAGCCCCTGCAGGAAACAGCACCAGCAGCTCTTCCCTCCTGTGAGCCCAAAACCTTCTCTGAACTGTCAGATTCCCTGGGAGAAGGCAGGAGCAGGCACACAGCGGCAGCCAAGCATTTGCAAACATTCCATAAGGTGAGCACAAGACTGGACTGGAGTGCAAAAAGGCTTTTTCTGAACCACGGTATTCAGGCTTCTATTCTGTGTCAGATCCAGCCTTCACCAAAGAAACACCTCGAGGCATTTCATGGCTGTGTTGACATTTCAATTATGCTGCATTTAAATAGACTTTGTTGTGCAGAGTCTTATGTCTTGCTAAAATACTTCCCCTTCTAAATATAGAGTTATAGAGTTATTTACTAAGGTAAATTCTGACAGGGAATGCACCAAGGAAGCAGCAAAGCAGAAAGTCACAGTATTTGCCTCCCCTTTTTAAAAATTCTCTCTGTCTCTCCATTTTTCATCTGCTCCATGACTGGAGGCTGCACAGAGAGCACTGCAAAGACAGAAGCAGAGCTCCACAAGGAATCTTCAGAATAGATTTTGCGTGAGGAATGGTAAAAGAAGGTTTCTTTTCTCCTAGAACTGGCTGTAAAATGAGCTGGAGATCAGCCTACCTGCTGGAGTGGCCAAAAAGGGTCCAGGCCAACATAAGAAATCTGTGAACAGCCTGGGAATGAAAGGCTGTAAGTAACTCAGGGAGCCACTCAGCCAACCAAGTACGCCTATACTTTCCCCTCAAATATTCCTGAAGCTTATAGGAAGCAATAGAAGCAAAGAACTGGCAGATAAAAATTGCCTCCATAATTTAGCAGCTTGTCTGTAATGACTGACTTCTCCACAAGCCATGGAAACGTCAAAGCCTCTGCTAGCAGAGTTTGCAGAGCTCCCTTAAACAGCTCATGCACAGCGAGCCCTCAGGAACCTGCGGGCTCCTGAAACGTGGAACAGCTTCACACTCTTTGAAGAAAGAAGAAAAACTAAGAGTCAGTTAAGTTTTATCACTGTCTCCTCTTCCACCTATTCCTGGCTCAGGAAAGTGACAGTTGGCTAATTCCAGACTAGCTAGGTATAAAGGGTTTTTTCCTAGCACAGGCTGTGCCTCTCTGCTGCTTTAGCTGTTCTGCAAGTGACAAATGGTACAGAGCCTGAATATTTCCCTACATGTATATTTAAGATTTGTACTAACTGCTGTTTATCCAGAGAAAGTAATGGCTTTGAATCCTGTTGAAAATTATAGCAGATTCAGGCCAAGTTTTTACTGAATCTGGTTTTATGAGAAAGAATAAAACAAGTGTGCAGAGCTCTTCAACAAGTTATACTGCTCACTTTTTTCATACACCTAGAAATATTTGAGGCAGTGTGAAGGTGATCTCTGGAGGATATATCCAATACCCACTGTTACCCTTACAATCCCATGCTGAAACATCATGGCCAAAAATAGCCTCCTAAAGGTGACACTTCTATAAAAGATGTTACAAGTTGCAGTGAGAGGCTGAGGAGTATGTAAGTCATCTTTATAGTGCTACTGCACATGTATTTCACACATTTTCCTTTTCCTATTTGATATTCCTTTTCCTATTTTACAGGAAGTTTTTAGGTTTGGAGCTCAGTTTTGATACATGCAGTTATGCATGGGGTTTGCTTGAAAAACCTCGTTATTATATGAATGTGAATATATCTGAACAAAACAGGGGGCTTGAGCCAAAAAAGGAATCTGGAAGCCAAAGAGGAAATTACCATTTTGTACATTTAAAAGGCAAAGAAAGCAGCTATTGCAACAACAACAAAAACAAACAAACAAACCAACCAAACAAAAAAAAAACCCAGAAAACCCAAAAAAACATTTTCCACACAGCTTCAAAAGAAACAAGCAATGAACAGATGTCAGCACAGTTACTTGTGCAAAGATTTTCAGCTGTGTGTTCACTTTTTGAAAGTACCAACACCATCATATAATTTTTATTGCAGCATTTGCCAAAAACTCGCTTTTCTCCGCAGTGACCACTTATTGGTTGTCATGTCCTTCTCAGCACAGCTGAGACTCCAGACCTGATTCAGATTTTAAGGGATAATATCTGTCTACCAGTAAAATCTTATGGAATATTTATGTAGAAAATGCTTGTTATTATTCAGGTGACATAAAAGCTGTTGTGGGACCTAGAAGTGATGCTAATTTTAGGCCATATTTCCAACTGTAGCGAGCAGCTTCTTTTATTTTATATTTTATTTCACTTTCACTTGCTCTACTTGTCACTGCAGTAGGTGATTCAGGTACAGGATGCAGATGAGCTGCAGGATATTAGCTGCTGGTGTAAGAAATATTTCTACAGTTTTACTACAATGCTTCAACTCATTTCACATACACAACCATTACAATAAAATACGAGGGGAAAAACAACCCTGAATGGTTAAATTAATAAAAAACGAATTGTATAAATTATGTAGTATAAGCATATCCCACCTCCTACCCTTTTTGCAGGGAGAGAAATACCATTTTTAATAGCTTTTAGTACAACTAAGGAAAGCTAACTTTTGGTTTTTTCCTAGAGCTTGAAAAAATAATCAAGAAACAGAAATTTTAGCTTTCCTTCAAACACAATTTGCTCCATTATTCAAACAAAAGTGTGATCCTACTAGAAGTCCTCCTCAATCAAAGTTGTTGTGTTTTTGTTTTTGTTTTTTTTTTTGAGATAATGGAAACATTTATTAAAACAAACAAAGAGACAACATCAAAAAAATCCCCACATAACCTAGCAGATTTTTTGTTCTTCACTGATGTAAGTTTAAGGCAGTTAATACAGACTACCTTTGGAAAAAAAAAAAAATCACAGTCTAAGACTCAAGTAGGATTCATGCATATCCTCTTGATTCTGATAAACAAAACTGACAATGATCAAGTTCTTTGTTTCTGACATGGTTGGTTTGCAAACAACATGTACAACATGGATATATCTTTATACTCTGCTGAAATGCTAAGGTACTAAAACCATGTCTGTTCACTCTGAGGTCAGATTGCCACAGTTCATGTCTTTACAGACATGGGGGTGTGATGGGATTAGTTATCCTGTGTCCCAAAATGAATACAGGATTCTACCACTTTCCCTTCATCAGGTTCCTGGAAGGACATGTAAGGTTTAGGCTCCCACAATATTTTACTGAAGAGGCACACATTGCTACAGCTCTTTCCTCTTGGCAGAGCAATTCTTGTCTTTAAAAAGCACAGCAAATCTCATGATAGCTACACAGGCATGGGAATAGATGGTAAAGAATTACATTTACTTTATTACTGCATCTACTCCTCATAATGCATCCACACTACATTGCTACTACCACCTGTGACTGCACTGTTCTGATCCACCCAGTTGTAAGGAAGGAGAACTTGGTTGACCTCTGGGACTCACCCTAAAATATTTAAACAAATTGCTAATCATCATAGTAATTTTAGTTCCAAGGAGTAAGGAAAAAATGAAAAGGAAAGTCAATTTCCTTGTAAGAATGAGGTAGAGTATCAAGCAGAGATGTTCCAAAATTCACTCTTCACCTTTTAAAAGCAAACCCAGGTCTTTATTCCAATACAAATGAGAACAAAACTGGGATTATACTTGGATGAAAGGACTGGTAACAAGACTCCCAATTAAAATCATACCAGCAAAATCCAGCAATGTGTCAACCAGTAAGAAGTCCAATTGTTCTGCAGCCCCCGGCTGCCTACCAGGCTCAGCTATAAGAAAAATACAACTACATCCAAAACTATTTCCAAAAATTCGTATGGAGAACTTCTAAGGGGCCCACATTACTTTTCATAACTTTTTACAATGTATCATGTTCTCTGAAGTGCCTTTATTAGTGCATTCAGAGTTTTTATAAATTGAGAGAACATCAAAGATCAGAGATTTACCTTCTTTCAAGCAGCACCTCCAAAAACCCTTCCAACATTCAGAAGTTCAAACCGAATGCTGACTATCACAGTGTGCTCTTCCTGACCTGAATATCTCAAATTCGGTTTTCTAATGAAAATCTTTCATCAAACACTTTTTTTTTTTTTAATTGACAATGGTGCTCTCCTCGGAAGAAAGAGAATGACACCTCGAGAATAAGAAATGCATATCTGCAACCCCTCCATATTTTACTGGCGACAAAAGTTCTCTGACTTCATGCTTTCTCCATACAAAAAAAACCTACGGGGAAAGCTGTGCCATTAAAATCATAGGAGAATCAAGAGTGCACTAAGAGCCCATTATTGCTGCTAATGAGGCTGATACCGCTGCGTCGAGTTGCTCTTTGGCGGCTGCTGCTCCACAATTGAGGCAGCCTGATGGACTCAGAGCCGATTGTCAAACACCCAGAAGGCAGCACAGGGAGGCCACGGGTCTGTGCAGCACCAGACACATGGGGAAAGCCAGGAGAAGGAAGATTGTTTGGGAAATAGGGAGTGTGCCAATGCCTTGTCTTTATTGTAGCAGAGGAAGTGGCTGACAGAGGAAAACTCTGCTATTAAACGGGATGGCTCCTGTGCTCCACCCAGGTGTCTGCAGCCTGTTCCAACCTCCCTCAGTCACTGCAATGGAGCAGGAGGATGACTTAAAGGAGCTTTCAGAGCAAAGTGCCACCACTTCCCATGAACATCCTGAGATACAGCACGCACACATCCACATCCACCCAACCTGTGCAGCTCCCAGCTTGGCGCAAACAGCGCGGTTTAAAATACGACAGTCATAACTTCCCATTTTTCAGATGGCACCATTTGTTACAGGGTGGGTGTCTGCTGCGTGTTCTGTCTTCTGCAGATGGAAAAGTTATGGTTGCTCTTGAAAATGTTTCTGAGAAATTCAAGGAACTTGTTAACCAGCTCCCAGGGTAAAGCAGCTCCCATAAATCCCTGTGCGGTGGCACAAAGACACCAGTGCTTGGTGAGGGGAAGCAGGAGGGGCTGACTGTGCTCATAAACAGCACACACAAAATAAATTAACCAGCAGAGGCATAACCATATGGGGAAGGCTACTCTGCCCTCAGTATTCCTGTTTTCACTGGAAGAGTAAGACAGGACAAGTATGGCTGTGTCAGGCAGGTCAATGAACTAATATAATGGATTATTGGATTGTACATACTACAAAAATACTGCTGTTTATACCCAAAGCATGATTCAAAACTGGAAGAAAAGAATCCATAAATGTCAAAGTCCATATTAAAGATACTGGTGTCTCCCATGATTCCAGAAATCACTTAACCTCTGGTTTTATTTTCCACAATTAATGGACAAATATACAATGATAAGCAAGTATTTATTAGTTACACTTACAACTTAATTCCATATTTAATTGAATTACCTTCAGATTAAATTATTTAATTTTATTCTTTGAAGACAGACAGCAAATAAAAAAGGTTGGTATTGATAAAAATCTGTGGAAAAACAACTGAAAAATGGAAAAAAAAAACAACTAGTAGAACACCAAAATTCCCAAGTTAAGAGACCTGGTAAGGTGACAATTACAGCTGAAAAATAAAAAAGCTAATGTATTTCCACGATCTCCCATCTCTTGCAAGAATTACTGTATCCCTCGATACAATATCTTTTTTTCTTCCTTTAATGAAATGCCATTCAAAAGCCCTTCAAGAAGAACAACTGGTAGCAGCTGCAATATTCTTTAGATTTTTAAAAAGGGATGAGATGACCTGATTGAAAAATGCTGGTCAGTAACAATAGCTTTGTCCCATCTTTTTTTTTTTTCCCCCAAAGGAGAAAAGTGCTCCCTGACTGAGAAGAGTGGGCACAAAGCATGTTCTCCTAATCACTCAGAGGTAACAGGTCCCAGCTGAGCTCTACCAGGCAACAAGCTTTCTATTTTCTTTCAAAGAAAGGGAGGTAGAAGACCTCATTTAGAGAATTTAGAAGTTGGATGATTTTTTTATTCTCCCTTGTGAATAGAAATGGCTGCAAAATAGGCTGACTAATGTTGCAGTAGCTCTTCAGAGCCATGTTGGGTTTATTGTGCAAAAAAGAAGAACTTGGTATCTATTCTGCAGGAAAAAAAAATGTGTGGACATCCAGGGGCTCTTCTTAAATTGGTCAGTGCTCCTAATTCTACAGTCAGTATAATTAAACCTGATTTTTGATCTGTTTAAAGTTGTTTCTAACAAATCATCAACTTTTTTTTTTTTTTTTTTCAGAACAGATGAGAGCTATAGTTCTATCCCTGTTTCAAATACTCTAATCTGTAAGGGAAAAAAAAAAAAAAAAAAAAAAAACAAAAGGAAAAGAAAAAAAAAAAAAAAAAAAAAAAAAAGCCAATGGATAATTTGAGCTAGTTTCCCTTGAGCCTGACAAGGAATGACACAGAACACAGAGCCTGGGGTTAATTTGGATTTCATAATTTAATGACTGGTGCTTGTCAGTCAGAGAGGAAATGTGTTAATAGAATCTACTCAGCAAAGGGGGGATTAGGACTCCTTTCTCTGTGTGGGACTGTGGTGGCCAAAGGTTATCATTGAGAATATTAAAACCAAGAGATGCTGATAAAACAGCTTAGCATGTTTAGCAGGTGCTGCACAAACACAATAATCATTTCCACACTGAGCACAGAATCAATACAGAGAATTACTTCCAAAATGCCTCCCAGGGTGTTCTCAATGTCACAGTGTCTGAAATCCCAGAGCCACCATCCCAGCACCTCTCCCACCCACTGCCCTCACCAACACCTTTTTCTATCTCTGAAAACTCTGTTTGACATCCTGCTCTTCTTCAACTGCACTTCTCCATCTGCCCTGTTCCATCCTCTCCATCCCATAGTTTGAACACAAGGGAGACCACCAGAGTTACTTGGTTCTTAGGCTGCTCCATCACATAAAAGGAGACACAAATTTTGTCGAGAAAACTTTCAAAATAACTTAGTCAACCATCTTCCCCCCCTACACACACACCTTCAAATCAATAAAGAAAATCTGTGGCCAGTTTCTACTCCTCTCTCCAGCTTTGCAATTCAATATTTTTTTTCTTTCAAAAGTTTTCTTTCCAATAAATAGTTTGACTTTTTTCTTAACTTTATAAGATTTGATGCTTTGCACTTCCTAACAGCACTTCTAGGTCCTCTTGTGATTTTGTCTGTCTTCTATTTTTGAGGCTCTTTGGCTTCCATATCATCTTAGCTCTTAAAGAATTTATTTTATGTATTTTTATGCACTTTTTTCAAATTAATATGCTGCACTTAACAAATCTACAATTCAGTGTTCTGTGCATCTGAAAGTAAAGCACCAAGAGCCTACAAGTCAAGCAAATAAGAACAGTAATTGCAGAATTAATCTACTTTTACTTTTGATGTGAAGTAAACTAAAGCAAAATTAATGTGGTAAAGAATTCCACAGGACTGTTGGATGAGCAAATTCTAGTTAAGTAAGTTAAAGAAATAAGAAAATGAGACATTAAAACAGAATGAGTAATTGAGTGGAAAACCGCTGGGTATCTACAAAAAGAAAAGGAAATGGAGAGGGTTATAGTACCTGGGCAGGGATAATGTGCTTATATCTAACACTTTGGTAGCAGAACTAGTATAATCCATATTTCATCCCTGAGGAAAAAATAAAACATAATCTCTCATCCTTTCCATGCTATGCTGCAATATTAAATAGCCAACTCTAAACTGTTTGCTACAACTCATTCCTTAAGACCAGAGGTAAAAAAAAAACCAAAAAAACCAAAAAAAACCCAAAACAAAACAAAACAAAAACCAAACAAAAAAAAAACCAAACAAAAAAACAAACAAACAAACAAAAAAAAACCAAAAAAACCCCAACAAATCTATAATATCAGTTGTCATGATGTAACATTTCTTTTTAAAATAATAGTTATAAACCTCCTGTAAAAATCTTTAAGAATACTGAATAACTTTAAGTCTCTTAATATAACCATATTTTTTAGCTTTTTATAGATTTTTTTTCTCTACTACATCAGAATCATGCTGCAAACAATGCACGTGCAGTAAAGAAAATCAGGAAAATATTAAACAGAAATCCAATGTGAAGAACAAGAGCAGCTGCAGAAATAACTTAAGTTCTGATGTTTAAGTTTCAATATCCTTTTAAAAGATGGAAAATATGTTTGCTTGCTTGGACATCACTTATTGAACTCTGAGATCACATTATAAGAGCTACATAAGATAGTCATTATTGTTGAAGATACAATAGTGATCCTTAAAGAGGAATAGAGATAGGGAGAGAGAGAGATTGCTCAGTCTGGGAAAATCCAGTACACAATTTGAGTTATAGTGGGAAAACTACCCTTTGGTGATTCTTCAGCCAATCCCATGCAAACTAACTGTTAAAGCAATGTTTATGGTTGGCATAAATCTGCTTTTCTACACCTCTGTACAGCTGAGTTTCTAAATCAAAGGTGTAAAAAGTACAATTTCTCAGCCAGCAGCTTCCCTCTGTTAGTTAGTGTGCATACTCCTGAACTTCTACTGTCACAGAGACTTTGAAAGCTCTGCATGGTACAGGCTCACAAGTCAGGGCAGACTGCCTGGATTTTCAAAACAGCTATAATTTCAATAATACTTTAGGAGATCAAGATTCAGATTTGAGTGTGATTTTTTTTTTTTTTTTTCTTCTCGCAGAATACCCTGTCCTTCATGGCCAGAATGGAAAAATGACATTGACCATCCAGCAGCAAGTGTCAGTTGGAATATTCTTATAACCCTAACAAAAAGGGGGCTGGACAAGCCTATGGAAAGAGGTTGAGATAACGGTGGGTTAGGACTAAAAAGAAAGAAGATTTAGACGATAGAAAGGACAGCTTGAATAGTCAGGAAAAAATATCAGCAGGCAGAGGAGGCAGTTTATACACATATATGTAATCAGAACCCTAGGTGTGCTGATACCTGCCCAGTGCCTCCTGATAACATGAGCACATCACCAAGAATCCTCCCAGCAATCTCCATTCCCAGGATTTTGAAGTCTGGGACAGCAGCAGTGCTGTGTGTGACAGCTGTGATCCTCTGGCAGGGTCACAAAGGACAGCCCCTGAGCAGGAGCAGAGTGGCAGGGCCAGGGGCTGGTGCTGAGCTCACCTGGAAAGCCACAGGAGCTGCAGGAAGCAAATTGCAGCAAACCCAGCAATCCTGAGCAGTGGTTCTTGTCTGTGTCTCTGAGGATTGTCACTCATCCTGATGAGAACTCTTACAGCCCTCATTCCAAGCTGCTGTTGTCTTTTCCCTGGTATTTCAGGAATACCAAAAGTCTTTTCCTGCCTCTGAGCATCTTACCATAACACTGCCTTTTTCTGCACATTTCTTTGTTTCTTCATTTGGCTCATGGTGCAATTGGCTCTAGCCTAGACTCAAGCCCTATTTTTCTAACAACTTCTTTAGTTTTGATTTGTTTTACTGAAGAGTGAGATTTCATTAAATATGAACATCCGTATTTCACACATGACATGAAGTCCCGGAACAAATAAAAATACCTGTCCTACCCAAGAAGATGAGATGAGATGGGTGCTGAGACCCAGCTTTTGCCAGGAAAAGCTGCTGCCTCTATGAGTTCCTCTTTGTCATGGGATTCCAAACCGAGAAGTATTAGTATTTCTAAATCATGAAATACTATTATAAATAATTTTTATTTGATATTTTATTTTCATGGCTTTATTGTAAAGCTTTGTGTTTAATTGGTATCAAAGCTTAAAAACCACACAGAAATATTCTTTAAAACAGTAATAAATACTTCCAAAGGCTGGACTTGATAGTCTTAGAGGTCTTTTCCAACCTTAGTGATTCTACTATTCTATACCACAGCACATTAGAATTATTTTTACTATGCAATATTTTTCTCATATTTTTCCTGTGGTAAAATATTTTCCCAGATGGTGTCACTAGAATAATTATCTTCTATTAAGGCAAGTGTCCTTTGTTCTGAGATGGTATTTTGGGTTTAGATTTAATAATTATGTTGGCCACAAGTTGAAGTCCTTGCAATAAGATCTCAGGTATTGTGGTGATTTGTGCAGGAGCCTCACCAGCACAAAACATATTTTCCCAGGAAAGAATATTATAACTCATTATCTACATTTCTCTAAATTTTAGTTTCTCTTTGGGCAAGGAACACTTTGAAAAAAATTCTGCAGAGTAAATATTTTAAAAGCTGTAATGCATGCTACCCTGTGGCTACTCAACACAGATATAAGCTTATTATACAAATTATTATTTTTTTGCCAGTAACTCAGGGCAGAATTCCCTTTAACTGTAATTTATCCATTTTCTTGTTGATGTATGAATAACTTAATTTCTTTTATGCTGAAAATATAGTAGAGATGCACCTCTATTAAAAAAAAAAAGCAGCAGGTATTTTTTCTAGACTGTATTGAATGTAGGTAGGGGGCAGGTTTAGCATATAATCAGAATCCTCTTTCACAGACTTGGATTTTATAACAGATTCCCTTTTGATGTTGGTACTCTCTGATGAGGCATATTGGATCTACCAAAAATTGAAGTATGAAGTGTTAATTAACAGAGGTGATGCTAATGAAATATAAATATTCTAGCAGCATAACAATAAAGAAAATGACTTTCAGATAATTTTTGGATCATGCTTGCCAGTACCACATTAAATTGTGCTATACTTTAAAATTGCCCTTTTGCTCGACTAGATGTCTGATAGCATCTTAATTAGTAGCTTACATCTAGTGAGAAAACATAATTTCTTATCCTTTCCTTACTTCTACGTTTTGAAATGTTACTTGGATTAAAAGTTCCTTTCTAGTTTGGTGTTTGCAGCCTGGAAACTGAGAAGTTTGGCCCAAGCTCCAAATGGTTGGGACTGAAGATGAATGAGGAAAACAGGAAGAATCATAACCAGAAGAAAAACTATCAGGAAAAGACACAAAGTGCACATTTTCCCTCTCCTTTCTTCCATTGACTCAAAAACCTGTTCTAACAATAAAAGAAATCATGGCAACAATGCAAAAGGTCCTTGTTACTTCTGAGGAGTGAGCGTATCTAAATTTAGGGCAAATGAGCAAGTCCAAGGCATTTCAATCTCATTTCAAGAGGACTAAGGACACTCTTTAGAAAGGTCTTCTATTATATTTGAAAAAATTCCCTACTTCACTAAAAAAAATACAAAAATTTATATATCATCTTGGCTTTAACTTAGTATCTAGGAAGCAGTGAACGGTGAAACCACTTCAACAAGTTCACTTTTCCAAATGCTAGAATTTGTGCCAGTATTTTATAATCTAAGGGAATTTTAAAATATACCATTAATGGCTATTTCATTTTCAAATGGAAACAGTGGAAGGCTCATCAAACTTATACTCCTGGGAGCAATCCTGAACTAAAACAGGGATGACCAGAATATACAAAATAAATATTTCATCTCTAATTCTTAGAATAATTGATAAATATTTCTATGAGTTGATCACAGTAATTAAGAGTTCTTTATAAATCAGCTCAGCAGCACCATGCCCATATGCCAGTAAGTGAATTCTCTACCCTTAGATGAAAACACAGAAATTAAGATTTATGCTTAATAATAATTAATGGGGAATTATAGGATCTCACCCTGTTTGTTCAAAAATGGTCACTATCACTTTGAGTGAATAAATATGTACCTCTGTACTAGTTCAAGCAGATTACTGAATGAAAAAACAAACAAACAAACAAAAACTAACTAACAAACAAACAAAAAAACAAACAAAAAACAAAAACTGAATATTTGATAATTTTCAGTTTTTACTTGAATATTCATTTTGCATTTTGTCCAACTCTTTGGCAGATATACTAAATCAAAATTCCTGCTGGAGTTCTACTGAGTGTGCTTAATTGATAACACCAGCTAATTAAATTTACAACTTCTATGCATATTAATTCTCCATTTTTATTTTGGCACTCTGAAATTCCATCAAGCTCCTATTAATAAAGGATGCAAACATGGGTATGTCGCCGTTTCTGTTGCTTGGTGTACATGTGGAGTTTCAAAGCACAGAATTTAGAACTTATAATAAAATGGACACCTTTTGAACTCACTTGGAATATAAAAGACAACCTCAAACAGCAAGACTTTTCTGAACCTGCAGCAATCAAAGCTGTGGTTTGTTTAGGAAAGATAATTATTTGAAAATCTTTTAGATCAAGATACATATTATCATATATCGAAAGCCTTAGGCATATGTTTTAATGTACAATATCCACCTTACAGTTTCCTTCCCCTACACAATTCACAGAAAATATAATGCACAATTTTCACTGGCAGTGATGGATGCTCTCTGGATTGAACCAGCTAAACTCAAAACATTTTGTGACTTTGTCCCCATGTGATTTTTAATCTTTGTATATCATGAAATTCAGAAAAACTTCCCAATCTGTGGATTTGTCCTTAGAATGCAATCACAGGTGGTTGAATTATTTTTTCCTTATTGATCTGAGGCTTCTTGTGCACAGAAGAATTCAATGAAGAGGGACACATCTGTATTGCTATAATTGTCACAATCACTCTCATTTTGCAGCCGTAGCTCTGATTGCACAAGTTTCTATTGGTTAAAAATAAAACTTTTTTTTTCTTTTTTTTTTTTTCCTTTTCTTTCAAAAGCTCATGCCTATTTGGTATCAGCATCATCTCACACCATCTTGAAGGAAAGAAAAGTAACAAAGACCAGAAAGGACAAGGGACTCTTGGGTTCATAGCAGTACCAGGACTTCCTCCCACTGGTGCTGTACATTTGGCCACCCACCAGGACATTCCAAATCTGGAATTATATTACTCTCACAAGAGGCTGAGATATTTGACAGCAGTTGAAAGAAATTAAAAAAAAAAAACAACAACAAAAAAAAAAACAACGAGTTGTAGGGGGAGGGGGAGATTCAATTTTTCCTTGGAATATTTTCATCTTTGATTTTTCTTCCTATTTAAAAAGATATTTCCTGTGCACTGAAAAAAGATAGTGTAAATATAACAGCATCCCAAAGCAAAGAGATGCTTTCAAAACTGATTTAGACCATTTAATTCAATTAATTACTTTATCTGAAGTCAGAGAAAAGTGGCTTTGACAATCAATAACAAAACTTGGATCTTTCAGAATGTTGTGTTAATAAGACTTGAATTTGATGGATGAATTTTGCTGACCTCATCGTAAACCTTTTACATTATGGAGATGTCATAAACAGCACTCAGCAAATGTGCTCAAAGGAGAGAGGAATAAATGTGGATATATTGGCTCTTATTGGCACATCATTGCTTTGTTAGATTTCACTTTTATTTTTTTAAATCCTGATGCACTCCAGGTCACTGATAGTAACCAGCAGTCATTCCCAAAAGATTTCTCACAGTGTAGCCCCAGTGAACTCATGCTGCTGTCTATTATCCACTCCAGATGTGTGCCACTAAATAAGCTGGGATTTACAGCCTTTGGGAGTAGTTAGTAAGTGGAAAGAAAAAACAAACAAACTATGTAGTTTTCTGTATGATAAATTATATCTAAGTGAAGGAAGACTTTCATTACTGCCAAGATTCTCAAAGAATATGGCAAAATATACAACTGTTTGTCAAAAAAGCTGTTTTCTTTCTTGGAAAGGATGAGACCCACTCTGTGTTAGCTCCTGAATTAGGCAGTAGAACTAAGTTGTAGTTCAAATCCTTCTGGGAGCTGCTAAAATTCACTCCTTCAAAGGGAAACCAAATGACAACGAAGCAAAAGGACAAGGAGGAGCAAGAGGATGAGGAGGATGAGGAGGAATTTCCCTCTGTCTCAGAGTGAGCTGCTGCCAGCTCCCCTGGGACTTTCCACAAATCCTCCCTGAGCTGAGGGATGACACCAGTGCAGAGCAGGAGTGACCTCACTCATCCAACTCCATCTCTCAGGTTGTGCAGTCCCCAGCCTCAACACACAGAGTCTGGTGGAGGCTGTGGATCCTGCAGCTGTGAAGAAGTGCAAGAAGACATTTAGTGTGCATCTCTTCTGTGCCTGGCCTGGTTAGAATTATTGACTGCATTACTGGGAGCTAATAGACAGCAAACAACGTGGCCATGGTATGGCCATGGAGGAAAACGTTGTGGTTATGGAGGTCGTGGAGGAAAAAAAAAACATAAAATTTCTCAAAATTGATGGAAGAAGTTTGTAAAATGAAGTAGAAAAAAGGACATCCAGATGCAACACTGTGGGAGATGCTTATCTTCCCAAAACAAAGGACACACACTCCTTGTCTCCCCACCAGCTCTTTTTCTAATATTTTCCCCAAACAATGACTCCTGGCTCCTGGAAGAGATTGGATCCTTGGCCAGATGGACCTTTGCAGAGAAGTTATTTTGGGGTCAGAATTAAAAGGAAAAGTTTCTCCCATTGCCTTCTAATCCCCCTTACATTTACCTTTCTCAGTTACAGTACATAAAGCTATTGAATTAGCCAATAAAGGCCAAGTATTAAAGCTATTATTTCTGCTCTTCTGAAGTTACACTTGAGAATAGAAGGCTTGGAAGAAGTTCTGCTTGATCCTTAGGGGAAGAAAAGGCTTATTTATAAAAAGTAACAGATGTAGCTAGATGAAAAGAAGCCAACCAGACCACTTGAAAAAAAAAAAAAAAAGAAAAGGAAAGGAAAGAAAGGAGAGTAATCCTTCACTCAGTAAAAAAATGGATACTTGCAATATGTGAAGATGTTATTAAAATACTGCTGAAATTTTCAACTTAAAATAATTTTGCTCATAACTAAATTTAATTTTTTGAAAAAAAAATCCTAAAATCACTGAATCACTTGGGTACAATGTTTTAGAGAATCATGAATATAGAAGGCTTGCTCTAGTTTTATAGATAAATGTGTCTTTTCTTCTTCTATTATAGTTCTTATATTCATTAAATGAGCTTCAAATGTCTCAGATTATATTCAAAATTGTTTATTCTGCACCTGATAATTTGCACTAGTAGGCCATGGCAGTGCATGGCATTCCCTGCTGTGCCCTAACAATGTATGCCTAAGAAGAATTTAGGCTAAATTCCAACAGTGGGGAAGACAACAGAATGGCACATGGGTGACAAATGGTTGCCCCTCCTGCTCTCTGGGCAAGTTTACAGCTTGATTTGGAAATACATTTCTTTTTGCATGAGACTGTACAACTACCATGGCATGGCAGCACATTTCCTAACAAGAGCCTTGTGGCTTATAAACCTTAACATATGAGGTAATTTTAATTCCTTCATCTAAAAGCAATTCTCCCAGGTGGCTTCTAAAGACCAAGATAACTTATATTTGTGTGACAGGGTAGCAGAGAGGAAGCACAATATTTTATTGATGAGTTGAAAAAGTCATCAGCTAGCTGCAATTTTTATTCTAATGAACGTGAACTGTGTTGTTGCCATCCCTTAAAATAACTTATCAACCAGCCAAAATTATCCTAACTCTGGTCTCTTAAATTCTACTACACATCCATAGTAAGCAGAGCTCAATAGGCCTAATCTAACACTATTTTTGCTAACAATTTGGTGAGCAATAGAAATTAATTCACAGCAGTATCACCACAGACTGTGCTGGAGGAAATTCATGGTGCTAAGGATTAAAAGCCAATGACAATGATTACCATAGGTATGGGGTTAGTATTTGCAAACTGCTTCCTGTATTTATCTCCTTACAGGAATAATTAGGCTTGTTCTTGGACAGACTGAATAAAAGCAAAGTAGGGCTTAAGCATAAATGAACAAACAGCTGTGGGCTGGCATTAGGAGGAACATGACAGCTATGTCACTTGATTTTTAATAAACAAAGCACGTTGTGTAGCAATGGAAGAAATAGAAGAAACTTGAATGGCAGGACCAAAGGGTTGAGCAAAAAGCCTCTTCCATTGCTTATTCCAGGATGCTCAGCTGCAGCAAATGTTACCTATGCTGCATTTAGTGAAAGTAAAAATCCATTTCCCTACATGCAACACCAATATGTCTTTCAGAAGTTGGAGGTTGACTTTTTTTTGTTGTTGTGTTTTTTGGTTGGTTCCACCCCTCCCCCCTCTTTTTTTTTTTTGGGTAATAAAACAGAAGAACATTTAGGACACCTGAAATATGACAGTAATGTCACTGTAAGTTTCCAGTTTCCAGCTCAGTTTTGGTCCTGTGTGAGCACGAATTATAATCCTCTTCAAAAACAAAGAAACAACCAAAACCTTGGTTGAAGCCATTACCCCTCTGAGCCTTTTTGATCAGAAGGCTCCAAAGGGTATTATTAACACAAGCTTTACATGTTTTTGTGCAACAATTATGCAGAATTTAAAGTTTTTCTTCTGCATATTTACAATTTAGAATTGATCTGGGTGCTGGAGGTTATTTTCCTCTCATACACACAAGTACAGTATCAACAGCTACACCCAAGGGAACGATACCTTCAGCAGGGAAGCCCAGGCCCATCCATTTTCTGTAAGAGCTGAATGGGAATGACTACTCAAAGTAATAGGTTTTAAAATGTTTTCTGAGATAAAACAGCAGTAGTCCAGCACTTTTTTTTTTCATTGTGATTCTGTTAGGAAACAGGGAGGCAGCAGTAATTCAGTGTGTAATTCCATTTACACACAGATCTGAATGTAGACTTGAGACTCCTTTGTGTAATTCAGGGCTCTGGAATTGTCACACTGGGTGTATCTCACTAAAGCCTTGTATTATAGATTGCAAATGCAGAACAGTGGTTAAGTTTCCCATCCCTGGGGAAAGTGCAGGCGCTGAAGATTTAGAGTGCTCTGTCTGTAGGAGAGAGAGAGCCAGCCAGAAGCTCTGTGCATCAGCTGGCCAAGGAAAAAGTGACCTTGTTCCTGTCCTTCTTAGTAGGTCTGAAAGATGTGCAAGAAACTGCATGAGAAGTAAGTGGCAGCAGAGGAGAGGAAGTGGATATCTCATCCCTTGGGGCTGCAACACAAATAAGACTGTAAATATATGCGTGCCTACCTTTCACTATGCTTTTTTTAACTCGTGTATTTTCATATTCACCTTCTCTCTCCTGCCTTTCTTCCCTCTCAGGCAGGCTGCTCCTGTCTGTCACCCTGCCGTGGGACCAGGTGGCACTGACACGTAGGAGAAAGCAGCAGCAGCAGCACTGATAAAGGATGCAGGAGCCACATGGATAATTATGTGTGGTGCTGGAAGGAGGAGCAGCACAACTGGCACCCAGCTCCTCTGTGCACATCAGCAGGTGCAGCAAGAATCCATGGAACCAAAGAGCACCCTAGGAATGCAGGGGTTGGCTTAAAAATCATCTGTCAGTGGGCTGAAAGGCTGGGCAGACTTCAGTCTGCTTCTCTGCTCTGGCTGTGGTGTTCAGCTGGGCACTCTCACGTGGGACTGAGCTGATCCATATTCACACACACATTGAGGTGCCCAGAGGTGTATTATGAGGTTATGTCATGTATCTTGCACTGATCTCTGCTGGATGTAAAGTCAGCCTTGCCTGCATCCACGTGTTCAGGTCAAGCTCCTGTCCCTGAGTCCTGCAGAGATGCTCCTGTCCTCTCTAATAACACAGCTCACAGAGCAAATGTTGTGTGTCTCATGAGCTCCAAAATCACAAGGCATTTAGGAAAATATGCAAGGGAAATGCTGGGATTTGACATGATAATCTTTTCATGGCAAAGCCATTGGACATTCATTTTTGTTCATGTATAATTCAGAGTGGGAATTCAACCTGAAAGGAACACATTGTGTGTGCAGTTAGGCACTCACAGTAACGAAGAATTTAGGAATAATGTTAAAAACGAGAAGAGTATTGCTCTTCAGAACACAGCTACACTTTTCAAGTGTGTTTTTCCACTTGAACAGACAGTTTACAGCTCTTGAAGCTGCTGGACTATTTCAACCAAGCAAAAGGCTGAGACTTTTAAAGATATTATATTCTGACAAGATTTGTGCAAATCAAGAGCTTGGCATGTGAAAAACTTATTTCCTGCCTCCATTACCAGGGAAGCTGTGAAAACCTCTCTCCTTGGTTTGCCCCAATGACTTTGGCAATCACTTCACACACTCTGCTGTGCCAAGGAACCCCAGGGCAGCAATTTTGGGATACCCCACACAGGGCTGCCCACTGGGGTGAAGGGTGGGGGACAAGGGAGGGATTGGGGAGCACTGCAGGGAGGCAGGCAGGGAGGGAAGGATGGCGGCAGAGTCAGGCCTGAGTTAGCTTAGGAAGGGGAAAGGGACACTCATAGGTTTACAGCAACCTGACTTTTCTGGGGGGGTGGATGAAGATGCAATATACTATTCAGTTTTTTAATATATTTTATGATTATGAAAGAATGCTTTCTTTTTTTTTTTTTT
>VWZS01007192.1:184936-202330 GCA_013397075.1 Rhabdornis inornatus
TTTTTTTCTCTTGGTTCTTGGTGATTAAGGATCTTTTCACTTTATGATTCACTATTTCCTTGGTCTTTGTACTGTTTCCAGTAGCTGAATACTTCTTTTCCCCCTTTCCACAAAGCTGCTGCATTCTTGCCTTTGAGAACAGCAGCATGTCTTACTGATTCCTGCCTTTAATCCCTCCAATCTACAGTGCCTTGATTCACATCTTAAATTCCTCTCTCTGGTTTTCAGAGTTCTAGCCCCACATTCTCCTTCAATTCCTGTCCCAGGTGTTTTCCTATCTTGTGCAAAGACCAGACACATAATTTCCCTGCCTCTTCCACTCTGTCTTATTCTCATTTCTGTCTGCTCTGTAGCATGAAAGGCACAGTGCCCCTGCTCTCTGTGTAACAGCAGTTTATAGGCAGCTCCAGGACTTTCTCTGCCATCAAACTTCTCGAATGGCCTGCAGCCGCTTTCCAGCTGATTTTACAAACATCTTGAGGTGTTAAAGTGAATACAATTCCCCTCAGCCTGAATGCCTTAGAATCAGATATTTCTCCTCTATACCAAAAGGCAAATGTGTATTTGATGTCTCTGACTGCTGCCTTTGTTCAGGGATCTATATGTCTGCTGGTAGACTGTTGTGGCATGATAAAAAACCTAAGAAGCAGTAAAAATATTACCTGTATTTCAGCTGACAGCACATATATCTCACTATTAACCATGAGTGCATAAAGAATATCAGCTTGTTTTATGAACAGGCTCTGCTGCAATTGTAGTAATAGACCTGGTGCTATTAAGGAGTGACAGTTTGTTGTGTTTGCATTACAACTGTCAGGTTCCAGGCTTGTACAGACCTCACTTGGCTGCCTCTGCAACGATGAGCATGAGAAGCAGAGCGGAAAGATTAACTGCAAATCAAACTGGAAGAACTACACAGGTGAGGCAAAGTTTGTAGGAGGGTAATGGCTCTGTGCTTCTCAGGAAGAGACAAGCTGTGAAGGGGAAAGTGTTGTTTCCCAGCCCCAGATGAGATCAGGAATGTCAGAGATTTAACACACAAGCTATTAACTTGCACATACTCCAGTGGGATGTAATGAAGCTCAATTAATACTTGCAAAATGTTTGAAAATGAAATGCTAAGAATTAACCTTGCTATCACAAAAATCAGTGGCAATTATGGTAAAATCCTATTCCTCGGGTGTTGATAATTTCTCCATAGATTCTCTTTCATAAAAGAGTTATAATCATGTCTTGCTTGTGATAGTTTATTATCCAGCTACCAGCTCCCTTTTAACAAAATCTTCTTAGTAAATGGTTCTGGTTTTGCCTATTTAAAATCATTAATTCTTATCCCTCTCTTATGTTGTATTGCACAAATCCAAACCCCAATTAAAAGAAAAAGAAATTGTGTTGACAGATTATCATCTGAAATTTTCAAGGAAAAAAAATCCTTAGAAATGACTACAAAGTGCAAATCTTGTTTACAATTAAAATGCAAATCCTAGGCCTTTAAGCTGAAACTCAGAACATTAATTCTGTACAACAGAAGCTGGTCAAAACAATATTACATTTTGTTTATCACTTGACATAAACAGACAAGAAGGAATCTGGTAGTCAAGTCTTTCTCTCTCAGATATATGAAGCTTTCTGCTGAGATCTGACACCCATCAGGACGCCCCACAAAAACTCGTTGTACTGCTAGGAATGATTTATAGTGCACTGTGAACATTGTTGTTTCGTGTGGTGAGGTCTTGTTAGAATGCTGATGTATTTTAAAAAAAAAAAAAAAAAAAGAAGTATAATCACCTCTTAAACTCTCAGTGATAATGAATTAAACCTGTCTTGGTGGCCATCCAGCCTCAGCAGTCCCAGCTGTAAGAACCAGCAGCTTTCCTCTCCGAGGAGCTTTTCAAAATGCAGCCCTTCCCTCAGAGCTGACAGTTTCTGATCAATCCTGAGCATCCAAAACATTGAGGAAAGACTTTTTTTTTACTTCCCTCACCAAACAGAATAATCCCTTTGCCACTTAAACCAGTGTGCTTATTTTTAGTCCAATCCTTGTTTAAGCATTTCTTCTTTTACAATTGCCAGTATTTCAGGCCCTTAGGCAATGAAGAATACACAGTTTAAGTTGTGTGGTGGTTTCTGACTTGATAGTTAATGTATTAATTAACTCACAGAGCCTAAAATGTAGGGGATATTTCTTATTATGGCAGCTAAAACTACACAATGTAGCATTTTGACCAACTTGTATTTCCATGATGGTTTAAACAGTAAAATAAGAAGATGAAACAGAGTAACAAATTATAACAAAATATTCCAAATACTGATGGCGGTGCCCAACAAAATTTCCCTTCCCCAATTACATATATCTCTGATATTTCATAAACAACTACAAACCAACATAAATCTCCCTCTGGTGCATACAGGACAGTTACAGATTTCAGCCTCACAGAACAGGAGATATCAGAATACAGATCAGCAGAAACCCGCTGAACTGAAGCAAGAAAACAGTTTTATTCCCAAGAGAGATGTTATATAGATGCTGAATGTAGGCCTGGATCTGTGTCTAGCTGGTGTACAGGCTTACATCCAGCCATGGGAAATCTGAAAAAGCATATAGCAAAGAGAGAAATAGAAAAGCAGCCCAGGTTCTGCTTGCTTCCATTAGTATGGTAATCAAGGAATGGGATAAGAAGCTTTTTTGTTGTGTTTGAATTTAGCAATCAGACTGCTCCAGCCTATGTTTGAGTGTATATTTAGCAAAATTACAGACAAAGTTGGTCATCAAGTAGCTGAGAGAGATCCTCCCATGCATCCAATGAGGCACAGAGGTTTCCAACCCAAGAAGTTCACAGGGTCTGTGGGTTTGCATTGCAGGGAAAAGCCGCTGCAGGGACAGACACCATGATCACCTGTGCCTCAGTGGCCAGCTGATCAAAGGAATGGCTAATTAAAGGAGAAGGCTTTTGGTTAATTATTATTGGGTTGCTCAGATCTTATACATTTTTAGTTAAATAAGCTTCTGCCTTGACAGATGGACAGTAGCCTGGTGTCTCTGGAAGCTCAAAGGGTTGAACTTCTAATGGGGGTTATAGGAGTGAGGAAATAATGTTCCCATCTGCAGCATTAAGCATCCCAGATCTGATACAGAGCAGGGTCAAGAACATTTTTTACGTTGATGAACTATTATTGGATGAACTATTGAGCAGTATTTCCAAAAACCCCACAATTTGATGAAAATGAGTTTGACTCTACCATTAAAGTAGCTGATGAAAATGCCTTAGTGCCAAAGTAAAGGAGGGAATAAAGATGTCAGAATGGGATTGGTTGGAAGAAAGAAGAAAGAGGTTACAGGCAGTGGATCTTGCAGTCACAGGGTAATATCACTCATAGCTGAATATTTTTACTGCATTTTAAAAAGTGGTATTTTACATACTGACTATTAAAACTGCTCTATCATTAGAAAAAAAAAATCAGAGTAAGGTAAAGTTTTACAGAAATGAAAAAAAAAAAAGTTCTGAGTAAGACAGATCTTCCATTGGATTTTTACTAGATTGTTAAAAATGGAACAAAATGGAGTGATATTCTTTTCTGCACAGGTTGGTAGAATGAAGGGCTTTCTCTTGAACACTGAGGAAGAATGTGGACCTTTCTACTGTCTTTACCAGATGAGAAAGAGCTTCGTGGTAGCCATTTCTCTTTTTTGTTAAAGATCACCTCATCCAGGCAGCTTCAGTCTATCAGAGCTCCTTTGAAAGGCCTTGGCAGCACACCCACAAAATTCACCAAAGTCCCCTTTGCCCTTCCAGCTGCTTTCAGTGGAAGTTACGGCTCCTGTTGTGCAGGACTTGACCACTCTGACATGAAATACTTGGGGAAGGCACCACACATTCCTCCCTAAGAGCATCTGAAGTTTCAATTTCCACCACTTTGGACACTACAGTAAATAATGCAATAACAGACAACACTTGGAAAAGATGCTATGAAGCAGGAAGTTGCATTGGGATTTCAATCCATAAGTATTCAGATTTTAATCGATCATGTTAACAAACTCCCAGGTATAACTCATTTTCCTAGACAAGGGCATAGTCAGCCAAACTACACAAAGCTGAAGGAACTGTTGTTATTTTTAAGTTCAACAAACATGTAAGAGAAAGACCCTGTTCTAGGAGAAGCTACAGAAGGGAACATTATCATTTGCTCTCTATGCTTACCCTCATTAAAAATCTATTTGTATTAAAGAATAAAACTTTATGATAAGTGCTCCACACATCCAAATCCAATTATTTTATTCTCTGATGACTGTTTTTTTTTATGTACTTGTTAGAAGAAATGTGTGAGGTGAACTGTGATCTTTCTCAGATGCAGCAGGTCTGATTGCTGTGTTTCTACAAGGTGTAGACAATACAGCTTTAACTTAAGGCCATAGCAAGCTAAATAATCTTATTATTGTCAATCAACTACAATCTTTTATTTACTTGGACTTGACACTAATTATAGTAGAGCTTTCATAGTAAGAAATGTCTTTTGATAGATTTATCAAGGACAAAATAACAAATACTGTAATAAGAGAGTAACTTTGGGTCAAATTATGTTAATTTTCAATGATCTAAATCAAGATTATTTCTTTGGATTTCTACCGTAATAATGAAACAAAAATGTTTTTCTGTTTTATATTTTGATTTTGTGCTCCCTGAATGAAGCTGTGCATGTCAAAATCTTTTATATGCCAGTTACATTTTTAAATACAATTCTAACCATTCCCGCCTCAAAAAAAACTGACCAAAAACATTTCCATTAAACAATAGGGAAATCAAAGTCCTCATAGTTTGCTGTCAATACTTCAAAATGTCTTTTGAGAATGGAATTTTTAAGCACAGCTTTTAGATGGGTAACAAAAATAGCTTCTGCAATTGCAGGCAGCACTCAGATTTTAGCTGAGTGTGCTCACAACAATCTGGCATGGCTCAACCCCTGCCAGAGCTCTCCTCATCAGATGTTCACCAGGTGTGCTGACATCCAGCATTTGGGGCAGATGCCTTCCAGAGTGAAGAGTCTGATTCTTGACAGTGCCACAAGGGGTCTTTTAATTTCTTACATCTGGCAGCTCCCAAGGCAAACATCAAAACCTCTGAAGTGACATTTGAATGCACCCTTGAAATGTGATGCCTGGGGGTTTAGACTAAAGAAACTGAGCTAGCACATGCTGCTTGCACTAAAATCTAAGTAATCATGTTACAAATACAGAGATGTTATCATTATTGCTATCAGTATTTTCAAAGCTTGATGAAGACAGCCACAGTGGGTGTAAAGGAGATCTGCTGCTCCTGTTGACTCTGCTTTGGATGCAGCTCAAGGGGCAGAAGGCCACTAGTCCCTGTTCGAAAACAAAGACTTTTTAAAAGGTGGCTGAGTCTGCCCAGGCTCCGAGGAGCACTTCCAGCAGTGCAGAGGACAGCTGATGGCAGGCAGGCAGCAGCCACCAGGCAGCAGATGGGGAGGTCAGTGGGGAGGTCACTCCAGGCTATCAGCAGACAGCCAGGACGTGGAGACCAGCCCTGTGTGATCAGCAAAAGCACCAAACAGCAGAAAAGCTTTGTCTCTCTCTTCACCACAAGCCATTTATCATACCTGTTGGGTTTTGTGAGTGTCTCTTTTCTAAGGTCTTTTGCTGGCATGGCCTGCCCTTCCTCTTCACTTGTCTTTGGGATTAAACTGACAAAGCACAACCCAAACACTGCACATTCCAGCACTGTCTTTTTGGAAATATATATCTTATCTCAATCCCCATTTGAAATGAAGATGTGGTTATTGAACAAACTTGAAATTGGAAAGTATTGCTTAAGAATTCTGAATCACTGTGACTGTAATGATCATAGAACTGAGCTGTAAAAGCTGAAGACAAGGAAAGGAATGAGGAAAGTTAAAGGAAACACCCAGGTAACATCCCCCTGTTGACTGTCACTTGTGAGACATATAGTTCAAAACATGAAAGGCATGAGGCCCCTAAAGTTTAGGTTTTTAAAATTCAATAGAACAGCACTATTTTATTTTGATGAAAATCATACTAATGCAGTAGAAAAGCAAATTAATCTGAGGCACTTCAAATCCTAGGTTGAGTGTTTTTCGTATAGCAAGCACACAGATATGTGGCAATGGCTCAAAGCAATGGGACCCAAGGAGAAGGATCCCCTAAAATAAACTGAATTCTTATGTATGACTTTGCACTTGTGCTCCCATCTCATGTAGAATTGGATTTTTCTGTAGAATTGCACTTTTGCATTCCATGTTACACAGAGTATTTAGTCAAGTTTTATTTGAGTTTTCTTTCTTTGGTGGTCCTTTGGAAAACTGGAAAGCCTCACATCAGTGGCACTTGGTCTATTTAGAGAGCAGACATAATTCAGATAGTGTCTAATCTACATTTTAGCAAAACAGAAAAAGAGAAGAAAACCTCCGCCAATTCAGTTCTTCCTTCTGCTCCCAACCTCCTTTTCCTCTCCTGCTGCCCTTCCAGACCTTTCCCAGCACCACTGGAATTAGCCCATCTGCATACACACCTGTGACAGACAGAGGCTCTCCTAATTTGATTCTTACCAACTCAACAGGAAAAAATGTGAATCCTCAACAAATCTCATTAGGGACCAACCAATTGCACTCACTTGAACTCTCAAGAAGAGATGGATAAATAATTAACAATTTACTAGATGATTTAAGATCTAATTTTTACTCATAACAAGATTGCAGAGTTCCTTTTTTATTTTTTCAAATATTTTTATTATTGCCTTTGGAAACACCCTGTGAACTATTTCTGTAAATAATTCTTTGTGTGTAATTTCTACTAGTGTTAGAGTTTCTCTAGAGAATTTGTTACTCAGCACTTACAGGCTGAGATAATTGTCTGAAACCACAGATCCCATATCCTGTTTCTATCATGTTTTTGGATGGCTGCAGTAATTATAATTATTTCCTGATGTGAATATTAAATTAGTGCATCTGAAGCAATTCTTCACTATTATTTTAAGAACTGAGTTTCTACAAGTATTCTTTTTGCTAAAAAACTCAAGATGGTCTTGTGAACACAGCCATGTTCATCTGAACTACTGAAATTATGTGTGTGAGAGTGGTTTGCAATCTTTCTGCAATGTCATTGGAGAGCAAGATATGAAACAGATCCATCATTGCATTCACTGAGGGTTCCTTCTATTCTGGTACTCTTCCAGCCTCAGGGGCAAGAGAGTCAAACACCAGACTCAGATCTGGAGTCTGAATGAAAGAAGAAAGGGGAAAATCTCAATAGGCAAGAAACCAGAGCTAGGATCGGTAGGGAGGACCAAGGAGCTGTGTTAAGAACAGAAAAAGGTATGGAACTGACATGGAATGAAAGCCAGCATCCTCTGATAACAATGTGTGGGATATTTAATGGTTTAGTTCCAGGACCTAAACAGCTCTCTCTATCAATAAAAGATGCCTCTCTCTGTTGCAGACATTATTCTTCCTGGTTTTCATATTTTTCATAAGTCTTTAGTCTGTCCAGAAACCACAGAAAACAAGAGGAAAGAAATATATGGCTATTCAGGCATATATAGGTTAGAAAAAATGCATATATATGAATGCAAAGAGCTCTCAACTTGTACAGCATGAACTATCAATGAATGGATTTAACCCATACTTAATTAACTCTATTTTAATTATTAAATTGCCAGCACTATAGCAGTATGAAAAAATAGGTGCCTGGAAACCATCCTTCTTTCCAAACTGTGTAATTACAAATTCCACAATATTGAACTCATTCTAATACTACTAAAAATATATATTTACCTACAAACAGAATTTGTTTGTAGGTAAATTTATTTTATCTAGAAATATTCAGGTTTGAATACTTCTAGATAACTGAAATTGTGCAAAACTATTCACTTATCAAAAGAATTCAGAAGATATTCATGTACACAGCTCCTGTTAAAGAACTGTGGAGGTGCAGCTTTTCTGTGAATTCATTAGAAATGCTGTTAAAAAGCTGGAAAGATCCTTTTTAGAACCAGGTAGCTGAAAAAAAAAAAAAAAAGAGACTTCCTTAAAACTCTGGTAGCTGTCACTATTCAGCCTGATAGGGCATGGACAGGACATTTGGGAACATGAGCTTCACTGAGCATTATTTGGGGACTGTTTTTCTATTATTGAGAAAGAAGTAGAAAGACTGGTGAAGCAAAAACAAAAAATACTTAAAAGAAAAAAGAAAAAAGAAAAAAAGCTGCAAATAAGTCTGGGGAACAGCCAAGAAGTTTCTGGAAGCTCTCCCCTTATTTTAAAAAAGAAAAAAACCTAAAAACAAAACAAAACAGGAAAAAAAAAAAAGAAAAACAGAATGAAGTTAAGCAGAAAAGATGCTGAGCAGAATGCTGGAGAGCCAGAGACATCATCTGTGTTGCAATTCCTAGATGAGGGAGAGAGCTGTGGATGTTCTCTGTGACTAAATAGAATTGTGTAAAAAAACAAAATAGAAACTAATGAAAAAAACCCCAACAAGCCCAAAACATATTCACACGCACACACACACAAAAGAGCTTACAGCATATATTTTAATTCCTATTGGTAAAAACAAACAAACAAACAAACAAACAAACAAACAAACAAACAAACTTTAAAGATCCTGGATCCAGTTAACAGCTTCAGAGAAAAAGGTGGAATGTAAATGTTGCAATGGAATTCAGTTTCCAAGGGAAGTAGCAAGGAGCTGGTCCTCCTGATGATCCATGATGGAACAAACAGTGCAGGTACTTTCATAGCTCACAGATGTCTCAGAAAAAATGAAAAATATGATTTAAAACAAAGGCTGGACACATAAAAATGAATTAAAGCTGTGTCTGAAAGGTTTCTAGAACAGAGCAGAGGGATGTCTTGCTTTTGGAGATCAAACATCTGTTAAAGTAACAACCAGACTGTCTAGACAGATTATGAAGTCCATTTGTCTCACAATGGTAAGACAAATCAGGACAAAGTGACTAGTAATGCAATTACTACTGACAAAAATATTTTTCATTGTAAAAAGGTAGAGAAGTTAAAGGATACTCTTAATGGAAAAGAACTGCAGCAAGGACTTCAGCACCTGGGAGAGGGCTGAAAACACTGCAGAGCAACTATTTGGTAATATTTGGAATATTGACAGAAAAACTACAGCCCTACTGTAGCTCCAGAAACCAACCAAAAGTTCCAAGAACTTAAAACTTCTATCAGTTATATTACTCATTTATCCCAGTTTAGAGCCTGGTCTTTTCACAAGATTCCATCCCAGTCATTTGCCAGGGACAAGTAAGGCACAGTTGAAAGCTAAAGATATAAAGAAACTCTATCCAGGCTGATAGAGTACCTGGGGAAAGTTGCCTCCTTGGCAAAACAGATTAATTACTTCTGGCATAAACCAGAAATGACCTGGTTTATAGCTCCTGTGAAACTTGTCATGGGACTTGCAGAGATAACCGGGAGAGGCAGAATTTACCAGGGCAGGGAAAGAAAGCTTTTCCCAATAGTCCCCAATACATCCTGATGTCTAAGATGTCCATGGGATAGAGGGTTCTCATCTGCTCCATAAGACTCCTGAGCAAATATCTTCAGTTTGTAAAATAAGAAGAACAAAAAGTAGTGAAAAAATGAAGGAAAGTAGCTGGGGGAGATGTATGTAGTCCCATATTGGCACAGTCACAAAATCTATCAGGGCTGTGTCCTCTTTCTGAAAATTGCCAGGAGCAAACGCTTAGGAAAATATACTACCAACAAGACATGTTCAGAGTCATCTTTCCTCTGGTTTATCTTCCCGGGAACTGCCAGCCAGAGGTCAATGAACATCTCTAACTGATGATTGTGCCAGGTGTACTAGCTACTGATCAATGATACTACCAGGAATGTGACTAAGCCTTTTTTATCATTATTATTTTTCCTTTTGATTGTAGGAATAATTTAGCCATGTCATGAGTAAAAAAATATGAAGGGAATAACCACGAAACCCCATGCACCATAGCTATTAACAAGCCCAGTTGTACTGTAGATCCAGCACCAAATATAAAGCAAACATGAGCTGAAAGTCACTTTCCTGTTGTGAGAACAGGAGACAGCACTACTTGGAGGCAGGCACCAGTCTGTAAGTGCTGTTTACCTCTGCACCTCTGTTTTCTTTACTTACTGCAAAGTAATAATCATGTTAGTAATGCAATTATGTACAGGAATGGTAGATATTTGCTGAAACATAATAGTTATCAGATCTGACACACTGAGACAGCCCAGGGGAGTATTAGCTGCTAAAGTTCCTGTGGATCTGGAGGAGAAATGTTGTACCTACCTATCACTGCCTGCTGAACGTTTTAACTGGCAGAAACATGGTACAGAAGGAAATACTGGAGCAAGCCTGAAGTAGAAGCCTTTTAGATAGAAGAGACTGCAAGAAGGCAAGAAGGTGGCGTTTAGGAAAAAATGAGCAAGTCTGCATTTCCAGTCTGGGGAAGCCTTTGTACTCTACAACACTCAAAACTTAACTGGTCCAGCTGAAAACTGGCTGGAAAATACAGAAATATTTCTGTGAGACTCTACTTGAGTGTCTAGTAAAAACAGAATAAATGTCCTGGGCTGATTGCTCGTTTAACAAATGTGTGAGTGAGCCTTGGGTTTTAGAAGTTTTCACCCAGTTCCAAAAAAAACAAAACTAAAAACCCCAAACTTTACTCAATATTCACTCCAAGAGAGCAGGCAACGCATGTTGATCTTAAGAATTTTATGTATCTGATATTTCTGACCTATAATTACTGATGTACAAAGGTGCCTAATTTTTATTTAGTATTCGAGTGATTAGTTTCTATTTATGCCACTCAATATCCATGCTGCCTGTATTTCTAACTTGCATGATTTCTTACACTTGTTTTATTCCCAGATCAACAATTTAAATAACCTTTGTGGGTTATCCAGTAACTTGTTTATATCAGCATTCCCACAGTTCGATACACTTAGGTCAAGCAGGAAAAACTTTCTAATTAACTATGTTCCTCGAGCATCTAAATTGCTCTGCTTGAATTTCTGCAAAGTTAAAAACCTCAGCAGGGTCAAGAGCCTTTTCAAGGATTCTAAAGTCACGAACATCCTGGATGCAACAGCAAGTTGAAACATTTATTCCTCTCCACATTAGAGGGTAGTGTTGGCAACTGGAAGTGGATCCAAAGGAGAGGGAGTGATTGCTGGCAGAGCAAGCCAAGACCTTGTAATTTAAAGTCATGGCTTTTGAACCTGGCCACACTTAGCAGGCTAATGGTGGTGACAGTGCATGACCTGCCTCATCACTTTGTTTGTTATATTAGCCCATAGATTACTTTTCTATTGCATGCTAAAACCTTTGGAATGTCGGAAAGATGTGTGAATAATTTGGCAAAACCCTAAGCTACACTGTGAGCTGAACTGTGAGAATTCCCTCTCCATAAATGAAAACACAGATGCTGCAGAACTGTCTGTGGCCAGACACCAGCTGCACAGGGGTGACTCCACTCTTAAAAACAACAAAACCTTGCTAATTTATTGCTCTCTTGGTTCAGATAAAATATTTACTATATGCACTGAAAATAACTGTATTTTAAAGTTTGCAAAGTTTTGGCGTTATGACAAAAACTGCCATGAAAATATATAAAGCTATTTTCAAAATCAGAACTCCCAGTGGAGTAAAGCATAACAAGAGTGCAACACTTTGAAACTCCACAGTTAAGACAGATTATCTAGATGTTTTTAAGTGAAAGATGAAGTCAACTTAATTCTTTTAGCTGAGATCTGATTGTCTTCTCCTAAATCTCATCAAATTTGAAGATCTGCTGTATATTTACACTGGGAAGCAATGCTGCTGTGTCACCTGGTTGGTGGCACCACAAGTAAATTAGTTATTTTAACTATTTTCACGAGTTATTCAGCAAGGTGATGAATTCCCAACCTTTTCTTCCAAAAAGGCCATACTTGATAATTTTAAGAAATATGCAGCAATAACTGAGTGCACTGAAATTCCCAGCACTGCTAGAAGCGTGAGCAGTGAAAACCTGCCAAATCCAAACATGGTGAAAAGGTCAATTAGGAAAGGCTGGAATCTTAAAATTAAACAGGCATAGGTGTTGAGTATCTGAAATGCAAATAAAAGGAGAAATGAAAAATAAACAAAAAATAGTGCAGATGAAAATTTCTTACTGGTAAACCCAGAATTTTTTTATTTTTTTTCCTCTTGGAGAACGCAATGGACTCTGCTGGAACTGAAATCCAGTGAGCACTTGCAATGCATGTATAATTCAGCAGGTAAAGTGCTAACTGTTGAAAGCATTAAAATCCAATGGGTATGTTCCACTGGAATAAAGGAAACAAAATTCTTAACCTCTCCACCTGCAGAGTTTAACTGTATTTCCCCTGTAGTATGTTTTTAATACAGAAAAGCTCTCAAGAGAGTTCTGGTGACTAAATACTACTTTGTAAAGAAGATCACATTTCATTTATATTGTGTACTCCTGAAAAATTATGGGCTCCTCTTACACAACATAAAGGTCAAGTCATTAGCCTGGAAAATGTCTGCATTCAGAGGTGGAGAGAGGAGCTGTCTGAGGCTATCTTATCCTCTGCTCAAAGGTCTGGCTTGGTATTTCATCTGGTACCTCAGAAATCTTCAGGCTGGGAATGTGTTCTCTTCAGCTTCATCACACAATGCTCTCTAGAATACATTTGAGTCTCATTTTGTTTTCCCTGAGAAGTTTCAGGTTGAGCACAGTTTCTGTTCCAGCACTATGAGCATGTTTTTCTGTATTGCTTCTATTGATAGATTATCTGCATACAATGATTTTAATATCAAGGTGAATTGTGTGCAGGGTCATCAATGGCTTGCACCCTTTTCTCCCCTTAAAAAACATAAAATTTTGACCTATCAACAAACTTTCCACTTTTATTTTCACTGAATTACCCCAACAACACAAAAGGAAAAAAAAAAAAGGAAAAATCAAAACAAAACAAAAACAATTCTGTATGAACTGGTTCTGTCAGTTCTTTAAAATATTATATCATTATCACTATCTGAGGAGATTTATGTGGCACAGCAGATGGATGGGGACCTATATCAACTGGGAGATCTATGATGTGTGTGTGCCATGTATGTGACAAAAAAATGATGGGACAATAAAATATTAACAGGTGTGGTCACTACAAAACAGGCTTTTTTGTTAAATGTTTTAAGGAACACCACAGTACAAAATAACTAATCTTCATTCTTTAATTGCCAAAATCAGAAGCCAGCCAAGGCACGTATATTCCAGTCATTCAAATAACTTGTGCTGGCACCTGGTATTCAATTTTTTTAGGTTCATTCCATCATAGGAAATGGCATGTATATATTTAAAGAAAAAGGAAAAAAAACCTAACTTAGTAGAGCTCTCTTCATCTCTCCGTGCACTATAAACTCTGCATTCCTTACCATTTTCATTAATTTTTAAGAAATCTTAGTCTCTATTTCCTGCAGACATCCATAGAGATAAATAAATAGCTTATAGGAAAAAAAAAATTGTCTGATCTGTGTTCCTCCCAAGCTTGTGCTTTGACAGAGTTTTTATTTTTATTTAGTTGTTTTAGCACTGATGACTCAGCTCCTGCACTTTCATTTCCAGGCAATACCAGAGCTGGGGCTGGTCCTCAGCCTGAGTTGATTCTAAAACTGAAGCTGAAACACTTCACCCGCAGCTTAAAAGCATGAAGAAGCCAAGACTCTTGGATCAAGGGAACACTTTTAGAGCAAACCTCTCAGAGCTGCAGATACAGTGTCAAGGTCTCAGGTTTTGGCCTCTCTGTCTCAGTGTTTTAAATATCTGGGATTGTTCTGTTTCTAAAAGAACATGGGGAAGAAGAAAGAAGCCAACAAATCACTCAGGCTCACCAATTTGATGCTACAGAATGCAGACATTTACATGCTGACTTTATACCCTTGCTGTAATTTCATTCCTGTTTTATTTTCAGAATTAATTTATACTGCATCTTGATTACATCTCTGTGTATTCCCTTAATCTCACTATGTAATTTGGAACATTGAAATTTCCTTTGAACTGGCTTCTCCCAACTGCTTAATGTCATTAACAAACTTTAGCATGTTACTGCATTGCTCTCCTTGGAAATATAATGCAGAAAAAACCCCACATTGTCTGAAGGCACCCTTTTAGTCACTGACTTGCTTTAGAAAACCCATCTGTCATCAACATCTTTATCCACTGAAGTCCCTCCAGGTTCTACCCTTGATGCATTCACTAATTAGTGTTTTGCATTGTACTTTTTCAAAGCTTTCCAAGACTGGTGTGGATGTTTTGTGTTTTTGTTGGTTTTGTTTGTTTTGGTTTGGTTTCTTGGGTTTTGTTTTTTGTTTGTTTGTTTGTTTGTTTTGGGGTTTTTTTCAGTTTTTTTTAGGTTTTGTTTGCTTTTTTTTTTCCCATTTACATAAATGTTACTGCCTGGAAAAGACACTTCCTGATGACCAGCTCCCAGACCTCTTTAATATGTGCTGTTTTCTGAGTTGTTAACAAGAGTCCCATGTCATCCCCTCAGTAATTAATACATCTACACACTCAGCAGAGGTGGGCTCCTGCTTCAATGAGGAAGAATGTGGAATTGCTGAATTGCAGTCCTAGTGCTCTAGGTTGGGATAACAATGTTAATGAGAAAATCTGAAACAACTATCAAGTTCTGCACTAATTTTGTAAATAACATAGTTATTGCAGGAAATAGAGGAAAAAAAAAAGGAGTAAGACATAAATCGATGTACAAACTACTGCTGGGTATCATGTTGGATGAATGTCTAGGAGCTTCCCTAATATCAGAACACTGGGATACCAGTGGGAGCTGCAGGGGTGGGACTGGACATCCCACAGGGACACCTGAGCTGGTCATAAACTACATCCCCTGGGCGTGCTGAGACCACACATCTGTGTGCAAATAACTCCATCCTCACCCTGGGAGCAGAGTGACCCTTGAGAGGCACACAGGGAGTTCCCTGCCCTTCACACCCTTGCAGAGAACTCTGTAGTAAACTCTGTGCACTCTGTGCATTGCTACTCCTCCCTGGCTTAAGTTGAGCTGACTGATTCCCCAGGTTTGCTTTTGTGTTTGAATGTAACTTACTGCACAATATAAAGCAGTATATCACCATTTAAAATCACTGATCTAGCACATTCAAAATTTGTCATTCTCTCATTTAAAAGAACGCTTGAAGAATTGTATTGTTACAGATTTTTTTTTAATTTATTTTTTTGTATTTTTAATAAGTTAACACTGTGTTTCATCTTCTGGAATGTTTTAACAGCTCAGATTTAAATTGCCAAGCTGGTATGTATAATAGGAATGCTTACACACATTTAATTGTTGCCTTGTTTAGCCGAGCACATATGATAAAAGCAGCTTCATATATCCTGTGATTTTGACCTGATTGTTTGTGTCAGTGAGCCTTGTAAGAGCAAGGGGGAGCACAGCGTGCTCTCCTGGTCTCTAAATGGCAACATGAATTGTGGTCATTAGAGCATTCATGACCTGTGTACAAAACAAGGCATCAGTGTTAGCACAGGATCCTCTGGGATGCAGATAATTGCTCCTCCTGCTATGGATCAAACTCTGCCCCTGCTGCAGCACCTTGGGAGTTTCAAAGCTGAGGGATCTCTCCACTCTGAGGTTTAGGTTTGATACATGCTAGAGTCTATTTTCTTTCTAGAAATGTAATTGATTGCTAATCCAAGGATAAAATAAGCATGACAACAACAACTGAAAAAAAAAAAACAAAACAAAAAAACCCCCAAGAATTATAGCAGTTCAGAAAAGGCCTAGATCTGACCACTTTAAAAAGGAAACACATCTCAAATTATGTATCTTTGTCCTGAGCAATATGCCTTATTTATTCATGAATACACATCTGCATGTGAAACCTATAAGCCTGTATATGCATTTAAAGGAAGCAACATTGACTATATAACATTAATTTTATTTCCATCACCAAATCCCCTGAGCAAACTGAAAACATAAGAATTATAAAAATGACTGGGTAAGCCAAAAATGTGGATTCTCAGGTATTGATTTCTTTATTTTTGGCAGAACCACCTTTTCTCCAGCTATTTTCTAGTTCAGAATTAATAAGGCATTTGGACAGCAGTGGATCTGGCTCAGTTGCTGACAGTGGCCCTGTCTGATGTCCAGGGAAGAACAGGCCATGTGAGTGACACTTCCCCTTAGCAGCCTCTCACACTTTAAACATATTCATGTCAGAGATTTTTTTATATTTCCTCTATATCCCATAACCTTTAGAGAATTCTTCTCCCATTCTTCATACCCAGTTTGTCCTTGCATCCATTAAAACTCCCATTTACAACATTCTTTGGAGAGGAATTTTAAAGGCTCCTTATCCACTGTGTTGAAGAAATACTCGTAGTGATTGGTCTGAAACCTGTCACCCACCAGCTTTGACTATGTCCTGTAAATTTTGTCATTGAGAAGACACAGAGCAACAATCCCTATCCCTCATGCTTTTACAGATTCCTATAATATTCCAGCATGGACAATTATTTCTGAGAATGAGGAGTCTTAGCTTGCTCCATTAATCCTAAAAAAATGTAACTCTGTCATGCTTTTTCAATAAAACTTGCAGCCCTACACTCATTTCTCCCCAGTTTTGCAAAGTATTTTATTTGCATTGTGGGCATTTTTAATAAATTAGTCAATAACACTTCAGGACAAATTTAGACATTCATTATCAAAGGAGTGAGGGAGAAGCAATCTTTCATTCCACAACTACTTTGATTGATATCCACTTTGTGGGAGAAGAAAACAGATATCCCACTTGCCTGACTTGGAATTACATCTCAGCAGGACAAGTCTTGGCTAGGATTTTCTACTTTACAAGTCAAATATGTGTCTTACCCAAAAGATAAAAAGATAATTTCTCTAGAACTCGGTACTTATCCTCCAGAGATACAAACCTAGGCCCCAGTTTGTCACTGAAAGATATCTCATATTAAAGTATTTTAAGGATAAATCAGCATCAATGGAGATTGAGAGCTGCCTACTCAAAATACTTCCCAGAATGCTGATCTAGTAAACTGTGTTAAGAAATTCAGGGAAAAGTTCACTTTGACTCAAGCAGACAGAGTCTGAAAGAGTGTCTCATGCTTCCTGATGAAAGGATTTGAACACTAAGTTAAGAAAGGGGGTCTTCTCCCAAAATTCTGTTCATCTCAGGACAACATGTTCTGAAAATGGGATTAAAATTCATCACTTTCCTATTACTCAGTAAAACCTGAAACTGTAATTAAAAACTCCCAAAACCATTCATTGAGTCCTAGTCTGTTACCAATCTCTGTTTTCCAGGAAAAAATGTACTTTTTTTTTTTT
>VWZS01007192.1:203959-255260 GCA_013397075.1 Rhabdornis inornatus
TTTTTTGATGAGCAAATTTTAGTCTTAAATAAAATGCTATTGTGTCATTTTAGGGACTCTCGAGGTAAATGTCTGACAATTAATTAAGAAATTTTCTGCTCATCTTGATTTATTTATGTAGAATCAATAACAGAGGAGTGATCTCCTGAGACCTCTAGCTTAACTTCTGTGATGACAAGACACTGCTCGCTCCTGGCCTCTTTGTTTCCAAGACCAACAGTTGCAGTGTAAAATATACTAAATACACAAAGAGTATAAAGGTCTAGATAGGCAGAGCCCCTTGTTTTTTTTTGTTTTTTTTTTCTTCCCATTTCAAAACAATCCACAAAGCTTTGATATTCAGTACCATGTGTCAAGAAGGGGAGAACTACTGTTCTCCATGGAAGGGGAGACAGGGAGACTTCTCCTATTCCTTAACAGAGATTTCCTTCTTTTTTGTTCATACAAATCCCAAAAAATTTTCTGGAGTGTCCATGAAGTCTTTTGTGAAAAGAAGAGAACACACTTTGACAAAAACTTCTTGGCAGTACTTTATATTAATTGATAGTTTATTCAGCAGGGAAAACCATACTGATAATCTCTGAATACTACTCTGTCCTCTTGGGAAATTCACAATCTACCCCTCAATGAAGATCAGTAGAATTCCACCAACTTGTTAACCTAAAATCTTTATTTTCTAGCAAGGGAAGATATATTGATCAGCTCTCTAGCACAGGATACATCGATCATACTTGTCTACTTAGATCTAATAACAGTGGGGAGGAGTGGGCATGTGTACAAACTTGCACATGAAATGATAAACAGCACAGTCATGTCTGACACAAATTTTATCACCTGGCTGGATGCTGAGGAGATTTAGGGAGACAAGTTGTCTAACTGGCTGAAACGATACATAAAATCTCACTAGCTGGTCACTTAGGCAGGGAAAGCTCTGAGGAATTTTGGCCCATGCTTTTATATTTAGTGAATTCTCTTGTCACTTAACACGTTCATATAAATAATATTGCATTTTTAAAATTTCGACCTCAGGAGTATAAAACTGTCAGCCTGTATAAATTGCTGTAATAATATATGACAACATAGTTTGGGCGAGTCAGCAAAACTGGGGTTAGAATTAACCCAGTGATTAATTTCATTGGCACCAATTGAAGAGAAAGTCAGCAAATACACTACTTTTACAGTGCCATAATCATAAGGGAGAGGACCTATAGCTACATGCTTTAGGTGCTTTGAAATTTCAGTTTATTTCCCTGTGAAGCAGCAGACTTCATGAAAAAACACTAAAATTCTTTTGTTTTTCCTCTTTATCTGTAAAATTAAAATTTTAAAAAAGAATGTAAAAAAGAAATTGTCTGATGCCCTTTCAGCTGTGGCTTGAAACTGTGGTCTGACTGTCATCTCTGTCCACCCACTGATGGTACCACTGAGAATGATCCATTCAGCATTTGGATATTTTAGGGTATCACTACATTTTTTTGCTGAGAGGAAAAACTGAGAGTCTCAAAGCCATTCTAACAAAAAGCAGAAACCTTTCTGAAATCTCAAAAAGCACCCTCAGAACATTAACATGACCTTGTGCACTGTCAACATTTCTAGACTATCCAATTAGTAATTAAATAACATTATCTTAATAACTTCTGCATTGTGGAACTTGCTGTCTCTTTTTTATTTTAAATGCAGACATGCTTTAGGAAAAAAGTGTCTTTTCTTCTTCACAAACTTAAATTTGCTTAAACAATTAGTCTACCTACATTTGCAATTCTGTCAAGAGTCTAAAGAAAAGTGGCAAATACAGTCAACTGAATATTACAGTAATAAATACAGATCATGTAATAAATCTCCAACTATGATAATCTCACTGAATTACACCAATTTCCAAGAATTTTAATTTAAATTCTGATAAAATTTAAGAATAATTGAGATAATTACAAATTTAATTTTCTTCCCATGGAGTCTTCCTGTGCTTATTTTTTTTTTTTTAATTAATGCATGACTAAACTATAAAGCCTAAGGAAAGGGAAGAAGACAGAATGTTATTTTAATCTATTAATTCAAAGGAAATGTCTTTATTATTTTCCTTTGCATCCTTAATAAGTTAAATGACATTAAAATAACTAAAATTCACAAATTGTTGAACAGGGAATACTTGGCAAAAGTGTAACATCTGTTAAAGCTGGGGAAATGAACTAAATTTAGTTTATATACCTGTAATTATCATTTAGGAAAAAAAGAAAATCACACAAAAACTTTATATACAAAACAAACGAACAAAAAATAAAAGCAACAAAACCCCTACTCCAAAACCTGAGAAGCTAAACCAGAGCATTTTCATGTAGGACACTTATTTTTAGCTTACTGTCCTGTGTAATACATATTTATTACAGACCAACAGGAATGAAGATAGAATTTAAATGAAGACTATGGTAGGTGTCTCAGCCTTTCATCCACAACCAAAGTGCATAAACCCAGTTTTATTTTTAATATGAAATCTATGTTGAATACATATTTGCTGCCTTCCTTACATTAATTTATTGCTATTATTGGCTCTTGTCAGCTTCCATTGTCAGAAATTTATTTTCATGGACAGAATACTTGTGATATTCTTGTAATACTAAGTGGTGCTGGGCAGTGCTGTGAAAAAACCCTAAAACCTTCCCTTGAAACCAGCTCTGTGTATAGGATTTACTTCTGAACATGCACAAATTGCTGGCTAAGTCAAGTAATTTCTGAACAGGCAGGAAACAGATCAAATGCATGGTCAGGACACAGACTGGTGTTTGCCAGTGATCTGAGTAGGTAAATCTGCTTTGCAGCCAACTAGAAAACATAAACCATGATGTTTTACAAAGTATTTTTCCCTGTGAAGAAATGTGTTATTCACCATGGTTTTGCAGAATGGCCAGGAAAATCCAAATCAGAATGACTGGACAGTTGGCACCCAGTAGGCATTGCCTGAAAGTGTGAAAGCAACCACTGGATCATGTCCAGCTCAAGGCTAGAGGTCATGAACTGGAAAAACCTCCTCCTTTTATTAAACAAACTCAGCATAGGCACTCTAGTGATAGAAGAGTTCTCTGTTCCCGAACACGGGCGTGTTCCAAGGAGTGCTCTTGATAGTGCACTGCAATCCTGTGCCCTTGCTCCCAGGAGTTTCCCTTAGCATGAGTAGCAGATTGCAAGATTTTCCATATAGAAGGAAAACTGAAACAGGTTTGATTTCCCTTCTAGAGTTCCAGCTTTGTAGTAAAAACTGTCAGAAGTTGTAACAGAAAAGACCCTGCAGCTCGGCCTTAAAGAAAGCACATATGATACGATGAGCAAGTGTTGGGATGGACACAAGGGAAAAGGAACATCATTAAAATGGATTCTAATTCTGTGCAGTATGGAATATTGGAGCAGCACGTTCTTCATTTGCTCTCCCCTTTGTGCTGCAGCGGTCACCCCCAAGGTCACCCCTCCTGCTCAGGACAGACGGCTGCTCCCTGCTGGTTCCACTGCTCCACAGCCAACAGCACAACTGTGCTGGTCATTCAGGGGCAAAAAGTGTGAAATGTGGAATTGCTGAGCTATTTTTATGGAATTGTTGAGTAAGGAAGATTGGCAAAATCAACATGGAGATTCTCAGTTGTTTCACTGCTCTTCTTACGGCACATAAGTGTCTCTGGGACATTGAAATGCTTTTCTGGGTTGCCATGTCACCTTAAATTTTGGTGACTCAAGCATCCCAAATTACTTCCCTGAAGTACATAAAAAACCCAGCAGGAAGTGTTGAAGTAGCTACTGAATGTCTTTGGATGTTCAGCACAATTTAGACTCCATGAAATATAGATTTTTCAGTACATCTTGTCCATGCCAATAATGTGCTGATGTTTACAACAATGCATTTGATAATTTGTGAGCACTGCTGTAAAAAAAAGGAATAAAAAAGTCAGGAAATCTGAATGTGGAGTGGATGGTGGCTGTTTTTAATGCCTTGGCTGCTCTTTGCTACCTTTATTACACAGCTCAACACAGTGCAAGATCAAGAAGTCTGTTTCCACCTTCAGGCTGGGGTAGTTGGACTCTAAAGGGTGTAGTTTCTTTAGACAAGCATGTGAATTGTTATCACAAACTACAAATCCCTCTTTTGTGGATTATTATTATTACTATTATTATTCCCCAAATCAATACCAAGGAGTAGGTGGAGAATGCGAAAAAAGGGACAAAAGCACAGACAGTGCAGTAATGAATAACAATTTTGTTTAAAAACTATGTAAAAATGGCCTACTTTCATTTATTGTCTTCTTAATGTGCACAGTTGGGCTTCTCTCATATTTATGCACTTTTGCTGATATCAACTTCTTTCCATTGAAACTGTACATACCTTTGTTGTACTGCTTCTAATATGCAATTTATTTTGGCTATAATAATCCTCAGCATTAGACTAAGTCAGAAAACAAATAAAACCAACATAATGAAAGTAATTTCTTTTCTATTTGATTTCCATGCATAAGATTTAAATGTTTTGGGAAAATGCATGAGGATTGAAGACACTGTTCAGAAACCATTGAAGAGAAGGTGCAGCAACCTGAGAGTCCTCTGAGCCTTCCTCCCTCCTATGTGTGCCAAGGGCTGCCAGGAGAACAGCAGCTCCTATACAACACAAATCTTATGGCTGGGCACAGGAGCAAAGCATCAGCCTCCTAAACATCAAAAGTTATGAGCAGGACATCAGGATTTCACAACTGTTTCTTAAAACCACTTCATACTACAGCTCCTTGATGTGGGAGGTTATGCTTTTTTTATTCCTCAATTTTGCTTCAAAGTGCCAAGCAGCTGTATTAACACATAAGAAAAATATTCAGGTCAGTGCTGAACAGTGACAATCTTCCATGCAAAAGGATCATAAAGTAATTGCGAGCTATCCGAGAGTCATCCTCAAACTGAAATGCATCCATGTCCAGGATGGAAGGAAGGGAATTTATTACAGCAGCCCTGGTGCTAGCAGTAGTAGCTCAGGATCAAGTAAAATAGGGCAGTTAATAACAGTTCAGTCTGTGTAGCCCTCACAGAACATTACAGTCAAGATAATGAAAGCAGCACACCTGGACTTTGGGATAAAACACCACAGGAACAAGTGCTTCCCTAACCTGAGCCATGGAGCTCTAGCTCTATTTCGGACACACCCAGAGCCCCTGTGGAGGCAGAGCAGTGCCAGGCCCAGCTCTTGGTTACTCCAAGGCATGACCACTCCTCTCCATTTCCTCTCACTTTTAGCATCTCTCCCTAGAGCCCCCTGCCACTGAGGAACAGGAACATTTGGGCGCCCTTTCAACAACACAGGCCATTGATGCAAGGCACCAAACTGCCCTCCATGCTGCACACAACACCCTATGCACAGCTTTTAGGAACCAAATTGTGTAATATGCACTGAATCAGACTCAAGCTGCCACCGTATGAATAAGTGAAGTGTTCCTAGACCACACACTTTTGGATCTGCATTGGCACGTCGACGTTCCTACTTCTGCCATTACATGAATGAAATAAAGCAAAAACAAGCCCTAGAAAGAAGATAAAAGAAGAGCCGTCAAAAGCAAACATTCCTCTTTCATTGTGCTGTTAATTTTCTCTTTAACAGATCACATTGCCAATGCCCCCTGAGCCAGGGGAGGGTCTCAGTGGTGATGTGTTTTGCAGTAGCACACATAAAACCCTACCTATGTAGGACACAGCTGCTTGAAATTTCCATGCAGCCGCCAGATTTGTTTTTGTTCGGGAGGATATCCCCACAGTTGATGCACAGATGGAGAAGGCAGTTAACTAACAATGATAATAATCACCCTCAATGACAGGCCCAGAGCTGAATCCAATTCTACAGTGAGGTTTTGAGGCATGGAGTCAGTGCCCTGGCCATTAGTGAGAACACACTGTAAGAGAGGCACAACTCTGTGTTGCTGTTGGGAATGGAGGCTCTGCTTAAGCTGTTAAGCCCAGACAGAGCTGTCAGGAAGAACTATTTATTAACAGGTGATTATCCTGCTGCAGTACAGGACACACACCAAAGTGAAGCCACTGTTTGAAACCACTATTAACCTTGGTGAACAGGAGAGTTCTCTAATCATAAAAAATGTGTTATCTTGGAGGCTATCAGGGCAGAGAAGGACAGTCTCTCTCATCTCCTCAGCTCTCCTGTGATTCCAATATGGATGATACAAAATCCCTCAGAGGTGAAAGGTTTTGATTTTTTTTCTTTTTTACTATACAGTCCCATTATCCCAAAGAAGAGTTTATCGCACAAGTGTTAGATCCATTATCTTATTAATTGTTGTTATTGTAATATTAGTAGTGGGTAGAAGGATTGAATAGTTTGGTCTGGCTTTAGATACATGTGATAATATATGAATGCTCAGGATATCTAATTTGCAGCTGAAGTGGAAGCCCTCTGAGGCAGACTTTGCAGTATGTCTGGCTTCACAGTAGTGTAAAATATGAATAGCGGGTGAAAATTACATCAATGCACCAGAGTAACCATGAACTATTCAGAATATTGGAATTCAAACACTTTGAAGTGCATTAAATTCCTGTTTTCAAAATGTTACATCAGCTTTTCACTATGTAGTGGGAACTAGGGCATAAAAAGTTCTCCCTCACACTATGAATAACTACTCTATAGTGTTAGTTTTGAAGTGCTCTAAAATAATAGTGATCTTAAATTTTCAATCTATAGCACCAAATTAGAAGAGGAAAGGTATAGCAGATGTTTTGCAGTTAAACAGAAGCCAATTCATTTTGCTGTGAATAACTTCTGAGGCAATATTAGAAATATAAAAATATGCATATATACAACATATCTGGCTTATCAGTTTTAAAACAATCCAGACTTCAACAGTCCCCAAACTGCAGTTTAGGTGAATTTATGATGGAGGAGATACCAAGCTCACTGTGCTGCTTGCCTACCCAGACACCTTCCAGGTTGGATTGTCTCATCGTTTGGTGCTTTGCCAGCAGTCAGGGCTGCAATCACAGCAGAAGATCAGCTGAACCTAGCTGGGATTTATGCTCCACACAGCTTCATTGGAAAACAAAAGTTTGGGTTGTTTTTTATTCCATCCAAATGGTATCAACCATCCCTACACTGCAATTGCACGAGCAGAGGACAAAGAAGGTCAGAGAATAATGAAATTATAACTCAATGACAAAATAACAAGCAGCAAATGAATGCATTGGCAAATCAAGCCCAACGACAGACCATTAGTCAAACAACAACAAAATGATTAATAGATTTAAGTATTCCTGGCAATGATTAAAATACCTAAATCCTGTACTTATGGACTTGATCATTCCCTGGCTGTGAGGAACAAAAGCCACAGGGTAATTGCCACCTTCTTAAAGCCACTGGTGCAGATTTACTGTGCTCAGAGTAAAGTCCCCTCTGCTTTGAAGCCATGAGGAATGATTGTAACCTTTTCTGGCACCTATCAATAAAAATGTGTTTGTAGTGATATTAAAAGAGGAAAATCACTTTATTTTACTTACTGACATCTCCTTTTTTGAAGTTAACTTTATGATTAAAACGAGAACAGGCCGCTTTTTGTCACTGCTGAAAGATGGATGGATTAAAAGCACATATCACCACAGCAAAGAGGCTACAGATCTTCATCAATATAAATCCACAAAGCATTTGACTGTGCCAGAGAAACTTATTCTCAAATTTTCATTCCACCAAGAGATTATGGGGACTTAAAAGGCAAATAGCCATTGATTCTTATTACACAAACTGCTAAAGCAAGGGGGAAAAGCAAACATTTAAACAATTCTTTTAAAATCTCCTCCTTAACTTCTGCTTCTTCTCACTGAAGTGCTGAACACTGTTAAAATTTTTGTCTGTGCTATGTTTTCTCCCTTGAACTTTCATTTTCCAGAGCAATCAAAACTCTTAGAAATTATTTTATTTTTCATTGAGAAACAGGAGGCAGCATTTTCCCTCCCCTTGGTAGTGCATTTTGTCACTGAAGGGCCTGTTGAGTGTTCTGAGCAGCCAGGTTGTTTGTATTCCATCCTAAAGTCTCTTACAGGCTCATTGATCCTGGCTCCATGGAACAACCCCAGGTTTTCCCTTATGCACATACTTAAGTGTGTGATAATTGTCTCTGGAGTGATTAGCCATAATTATTACAAGGTAATCATTATTACCTTAGTGCCCAGGAGTTCAGACTACACATCCACATCCCCTCTATCAAGTCAAGTATTCCTCCATCACAGAAAACTTCCAATCTTTGAACAACAGCTATACAGGTAATTGGGAAGAGAAATAAGGAAATTGCAGCCAATACCATGGCCAGTACAAGAGGCAACTGCCTTCTGAGCCAAGGACTCCATTTCACACAGAACAATAAGACCTTTCCATGTTTTCTAGACCATCCCTGAGTTTAAGAGTATCAAGTACCAACAATTTTTAACACAAACATTTTTTTTAAAAACACTTTTGACAAGAAATGTGAGTAAAAATTATGAATTCTAACAAACTCTAAAACAGTTACAAAAGCTTTATCCTGCAGTGTTTTGGATTCATCATATTTTTTTCCTTGAAAACTTCCATATTTAGATGACTCTCTGAGGAGACTAGAGAAGTTTTTGCATGAGATTCTGAAAGTAAATTGCACTGCAGCTCGTGACACATATCTCTTTTTTTAAAAAGCATGGATGGATTGAGGAAAAAACAATTTTCATGCTGCTTTACAATGGCCTGGCTGTTTATTCCAGGCAACATTAGATGTGCTTTCAAAGGTTCTGACCAGCCCTACTCATCCATCAGCTCCCTGTTACTTCCTGCCCACTGGAAAATCTGTCCAGAACAAACAATGGGAGAACACCCAGGAAGAATAAAGATGCACCAGGAAGAAAATTCCCTATTTGAACTCTGTGATTTCAGGAAGCACAGTGCTCTTCTTCTCCCTTGGGCATTTTCCTGCCTGGATTCACAGGTCTCCTTCACCTCCTCCACATCCAGAGGGTTCTTGATCAACTGAACAACCAATTTCATCAATTATCTGTGCTTTGCACGTAGCACTGAATAGTTCCCACGATAATATCAAAGGGACAAAACACCTCTCATCCAAATGCAGGCACTTGTCAAATTTTAAATTAAAATTTTAATGAATCAAGTATTATTTGTTCTTAATTTCCAGTAATGATAAAATCTAGTTTTTCAGAATTCTAAACTCTAATTCTATAATACATTGTCTGACCTTTCCTAAAGTAAACACCTCTGTGTACAGCATGGATTCAGTGGAGGTTTATGCAACTCTCTTCTTAAAAGTACATCAGCATGGGAACACGACAAAACCTGTATTTATAATCAAATCAGGCAGAGTCTGTGCTGTTTTACTAAAGAGTTAACATCAAATTGTTTTTAAAATTCACCTTTGACTTTTTAATCTACACATATTCTGGCCTTCTATACACAGCAAAATTTAAAACAATCTAGATTAGTTTGTTGGCCAATGGGTATTAAGAAAAAAAAAAAATCAATTATCATGTTATATTTTTGCCACACACATTTTTTTCCCCGAAAAATGTCCTTTTTAACATCTAGATGCAAGTACAAGCGATGTTTAGCACTATAATCAACATTTGCAAGCTACCAGCCAGCAGAACTCACAGTGCTGAATATCAGCATTGTCAGCTCCTTGGAAGCCTCAGACATATTTTACATAGTCCAAACAGATTATGGTCTCAATTTATAATCCTCCCATGCAGGGAGGGGAGCTCCTGAACTGAAATTCAGGATAAAAGGTGCATTACAGCTGAAGAAGAGCACAGCACAGGAGGTTCTGTGCCCAGAATCAGCACGGGATGCCTGAGCTGAGTCCACCTCTCCTTGAGGCAAATGCCACTACCAGGGATGAGACAAGAAATGGCAAAAAAAAATTCAACCAAAACTAAAGAAACACCCAGTAATTTCTATTTGAATGAATGCTTTCAGATTTTACAGAATCTCTCTTGCTCATCCAGACCCCAACATCAAATGAAGCACCATATAAATTCTGGACAATGCAGAGATTTACTAAACTGCCACAGCTTTTCTTTGCTTCCACCACCAGAAGTGTTCTCAGCACAACACAATAGCAAATCTCTCCAAGAATCAGACGCTACCAACAACTCTTTTTGACGGCAGATAAACTACTTTGAAAGTCTAGAATTCCTAATCACACTCTTTGTCAATCCCTAAATGCACAGCTGTGCCTTCATTAGGGGAAAAAGACCACTGTGAGCAGAGCTGCTGCAGCTGAAGCCAGAAGCAAAGGCCTGCAGATGCACCCCTTAACAATAATTGTATTTCACTCACATTACTTTTGGTTGGGGGATGATTCTAACTCCTGCTAACACAAGCCAGCAGCAATTCCTACTGTTATTTACAGTCCATCTATTGAAAAGAGCTCCCTGGGTCCTTTGGTGAATTCCAAGAGTGGTGCTGTAAGACCAACAGACTGATTTTCCATACCTGGAGGGACAAACCCTTTCAAAGGTGCCTTTTCTCAGGATGTACAGGAACGTTTTCAGAGCTGGGGTTCAAACCCACCCAATTCCTGTTCAGTTCTGTGTGCCTTTCCATCCTGCCCAGCTTCCCTCTCCAGCTGCCTGCTGGCAACTTGGTATGATTTATGTACATCCTTAGGGATGTATCATATGGGGCACATATATCCTTTAGATACAGCAAGGGCTCTTTCTGACTTTGTGATGAGTCTTAGAAAACCTGAGGCATTTTTCAAATGGCTCCTTCTCAGCTCTAGACCCCTTTGGCATCAGAAAGAAAAAAAAAAGGAAAAAGAAAAAATACTGGACTGGCAGAAGAAAAAAAAAAAGAAAAGAAAAGAAAAAAATATGTAAGTAATGAATGGACTTTTAAAGAGATATAAATCATGAGATTGCAAATTTCTGTGTTGAACATGAAATTTATATCCCAAAAACTTGACTGCTTTTGCACTGGAATGATTCATGTCTTGAATTTGCTGCAGTTTCCCGACAACATCAAGAAATCCAGCACATGTTGGTGGACTTCAAAATAAAAAGTGTTCAAACAGCAGAAAGGCTGATTGTCCATAGGGATCATGTAAGGGCATCTTTTCTGCCTGTCACCTGGTCCTCCTTTGGAAACCCAAACAGGACGTGTGTGTAGGACCCAGGAACCTTTTCAGTCACAGAGGAATCCTCCATGATCCCCATTTTCCTTCAGCTGAACTGTAACCCACATCGCGTCACTAAAAGCCACACTGCTCTTTAAAGTTTGTTGTTGTTGTTGGTTTTTTTTTGTTTGTTTGTTTTTTGTTTTTTGTTTTTGTTTTTTTTTTTTAACCTTTTTTGTTTTTTTGCTATTAATCTCAAGAGAGAGAAATTGCAGTTTGAAGAGCACAGTGCTTTTATCCTTTAATAGCAGACATTGTGACCATCATCAGATTTGGTTTGGGTTTGTTTGGATTAATTTTTCTCTTCACTAAAAATCAAAACATCCAGCTCCCATGGGAACGGCAGGATGCATTCCCAGGTTTTCCTGAAGGGCTCCCTTCACATTTTTTTGAACACAGGACATTCAAGTTTGCCACAACTTCCTTTTTCTTTTTTATTTGTAAGCTGGACTCATCTCTGCTAAAATTCCAGGAGATGCACATCATTAAGAGAGGGAAAAAGTCAATTAAACAAGTAACAGGTCCTCTCTCTGATGCATGGTTTTGAAAGAGGCTATGAAATATGCAACACCATTAGGGGGAAAAAAAAAAGTATCTTAGACAGCAACTAATTGTGCTGAATTGCCTGCTGGTAATTAAACAAGGCATTTGTTAAAGAGACCATATTTAGTTCTTAATGAGTGAGGATTTTGACCTTCTGTATAGTTGGGCTAAAAAATGTGTTTGGGGCTTGAACCACTATGAATGATTCTTTTATTGCAAAACACAGACATTTTCTCCCTTTTTGGTCTTGCTCTGGGAACGTGACATCAGCTGTTGTGGAATCTCACTCACATGAGTGTGAAAACAAAGCTGAAAAGTCAGAAAAGTGTCACTGTGAGTGGGATAAATCTTTTGCTGGAATCATAATCTGGACTGCTGCTAATTTTTCCTCGTTTTTAATCCTAGTGGCCAACACTTCCTTTGAGAAAGTGGGCACTGGTACTTTGTTCCAATAATCCATCCCATGTACAAGATACCTTATCTTCCAGACAGCATTTTTGATACTTTGCTGCATGTTAATGGATTTTAAGAAGGACTAGATAGACAGAAAATATTTCAGTAAGTTGCTAAATGTAGTCTCAAAAAGTTTGATTCCATAAGATTTGTTCTACCAGGATATCCCACCCCTAGAAAGAGAAAGAGAGCAGCCAGTGCAAATACAGCAGCCTTTTTCAACAGTTGAGTGTCAGAAAATATTTTTGATTTGCAGAGTGGGTCATGATCACATCTCTAGCTTTAAATATGGCTTTTTCTTCTCCAGATGGAACAATTTCTTAGAGTCTTTTTTTTTTTTTTTTGGTTGGTTTTTTTGGTTGCTGTTGTTTGTTTGGTTTTTGTCTGTTTTCTTTTCCTTTACTTTTTCTTTTTTCCACATGTAAATGCTTAGAGCACCTGAATAGAAGGGATTAAATAGGCAGCCTTTTCTATTTGTTTGTTTGGATAGGCCCAGTCTAGAAGCCTAAACCCAAGGAAATGCTGCCATTCATTCCAGTAGGATTCAGGTCTCATCACAACTTTTTTTTTTCCTTCTTGTACACAGCTCATATCCTATCATCCATGCGTAGCAACAATGCTTTCAACACACCCATTTTCACAAACGATAAAATATTTTTAGGTTATGGAATATCTGGAAAACTCTTTATTTTCTCATCAGAGTCAATGCACTGGGAACAGGTTCCTATTCTTTGATGGACATAGTTCCAGAGAATACTGATTTAAATTAGGTCTGCTTGACAATTCCTCAAATAAAGTATTATATTGAACCTTGCTATTGGCTGGGCTCTGTGTTCCCACAACTTTCTGTTTTCACTTGATTGCTTCCAGGTATTCTTTTTTCCCCTTTTCCCACAATTTTTAACTTATTCCATTTCATCTCACAGTATTTTAAACTGTACATTTGTCATATAACTAAAATCATGTGCATTACTGCAGTGAGTTAAAGATTAAGTTACCCCTTAGTAGAGTTTTGTGGAGAAAAGATGACTGGAATCTGAGAGGGTATAATGAATTCTGAAAATCAGTTTTTGTACACTCGGTGCATGTTCTTACTTCTGAGTGGAGGAGCAAGAGTAATTTCTCCATGTGTCAAAGCAAATTTCACACCACTCAGTACTATCAATCTCACTTAAAACTGCTGGTGACATCTTGACTTGTTTATCATAGTCTCAGAAATGATGGCAAATTTTAATTTTTAAACTACATTACACAGTTTGAGAATGACTTAGGCTTTTGGCTCATACAGTTCCATGAGCTCAAAATTGAAAAACGCAAGAAGAGGGGAACGGTAGGGAAGTAAAGTCCTTGTCTGGAAGAAAAAAAAAAAAAATATATGGTTTCTCCTTATTTCAGCTATGAATTGCAGTGTGTGAAAAGGCAGAATCTGCTGTGCTCTGTGTACAGGTGGTCAGGCAGGTGGATGCTGAACAGAGGCATCTGCATTCCAGGTAGGAATACTCCTACCCCAGCTCCCAGAATTTACCACTTTGGTTAACAACACACAGCTAATTGCTGAGATGGGAACAAGTGAGAGACCAGAACTCGCTCTTCAAATGCAAATGAACCCTCCTGCAGCTTCAAGGATTTGCTACAATAAATGTTTAACTGTTTATGGCTCCGTGAAAAGAGCTCCGAGGAGCAAAAGTATCCCCTTCATAGAACAGATGTAGTTTTCCTGTTTGTTTATTCACCTTGGCAAGATCCGGAGCTGGGAAGTCAAATCCCCCCAGGCAAGGAGTGGAAGGACTTGAAACCAAGTCTTACAATGTAGCTTGGTGAGGGCTCCCGGGGCAGAAAACTGACAACTGCACTTCTGACAAATTATGTGATGCTAGCCCCAGAATTTGCTCTTTTCTTTCTTCTTCTCTGTCTCCAATTTGATACCATTCTGTAAATTTAGGCTGACATTATAAATTGCTCTAGGAGGACCAAAATCACGTTTTTCAGCACACATGCCTGCCACTTTTTTTTTCCTCACTTCAAACACCAGCTTGCCCAATTATTTTAACACTGTTGAATGAAGCAATGAATAGGCAAATAATGTCACTGGAAAAAGAGTACATGGAAATTTAATGACATGTTTTATTGATGGGCAGATGCCTCAGATGTGTTTTTCTTCAGCAGATATAATTTTACTATTAGTTAATGTAAGAAATAGTAATAAAACTCTCACACTAGAGGTCTAAATGTAACAGTTTATGCATATCCTGGGGGAAAAAAAAAAGTCCAAAAGGAAACAGAAAAAAAGCATAAAAGCATTATTCCTTCTAAATAAGATTTCAGGATGTCTAAGCTATCCCATCTCCCCAAATAGAGGTGGTGATAGCTGAAGACAGACCCTGTGCTGTCGTTCTCCCTATGCCTTAAGGTTACCAGTGCTTCACAAGCATTTGGTGTCAGGTCCCAGTCTCTGCTGGGTGAAAAGCTGTCTCTGATGCCTGGATATTGAAAGTGCAGTAGAGGTTTACTGTGTGATGTGATCTAATGGCAGCCAGGCAGCAGCTACAATTCCTGCTTGCAGGCAGAGTTTAGGAGTGTCAGGGGTTTTTGCCATGCAAACACGTCTGGAATTCCTGATACAGAGCTTGTGCCCAGAGTATTTATCTTCATAAAAATCCTTTGAGATTTATTAATACAAAAAGCTTGTTGCATTTCTTACTCCTTAAGGAGTTTTATTAGCTTATTTGTTTATTAACAGGGACAAATTAACAGGTAACTCTACACATTAATCAACAGAAAGGTAATAAAATGTATTGAGTCAAACAGAAAAGGAGATGCTCATAGTATGAGTTTAAATGTTTGTTTTCTCAAAAGAGGGCAGCCTCAAAACAGTAACAGCAGGAAACAATAAATAACATTTAACTTAAATCCCTGGGAAGTGGAACAAAGATTTCTCAGATCATTCCTTCCCATCCCGAGTCACTGACTGTAGCTGCTTGCCTCAGGTTTCTGCAGCCCTGTCCATGAACCAGTTAAAGACCACTAACTGGCCCTCTAACTACCATCACCTTGTCTCAAATATGATAGATTAACATCTCTGCTACACTTTGTGCATTTTATTGGGCAACAGGATCGTAGGAAACATGAAATATCTGAGTTATAATCTTTACTCCTCTTTTTCATAATGTATTAACCATCCCACACTACATTTGTTATTGCAAGTATGGTTTCTGTGCCCTGAACAAAACATGTGTATTTAAATGTGTGTGCTAAAAAACTGACCAAAATTTGTATTCAGGGAGGCCAGACCTGACCAACACTTGATTTTACCAGTAAAGAACAATAGCCAACATTTTCTATCATGAAAATGGATATTGCAAGTGGGAGCAGACAGGACATACATTGCTCCTCCAATGGACAAGACCAAAACACTCTCTACAAACTCTGTACCAATTAATGATCTGTTGTCCCATATTATCATCATCAATGGTCAAGCATTTAAATCCTACACTTAATTTGCCACAGAGACAATGCTGATACCTTCACAGCAGCGTTCCTTTGTGAATTCTAGCCTAAAAAACCTCTTCAGCAGCAGCCCATCAAGGTAGGATGAAATCACATCACTCAAATGTCTTCCACTGCTCATTCCCCCACCAGCTATCTCTAATTTGCTTGGCTGCAAAAGGATTTTGTGATGGAAAGTTATTAAATCACCAAGCCCATGACTTCTTTGTCTTGACAGTAGAACAGACTAAATGACCTTGGCTAATTTGAATGAGCTACGTCATGCTCTATTGAGGCAAAAAGATAGGAAAGACAGTAATATACAAGAAATTGGATGTTTGGATGGTGAAATGAGGAGATATCACAATACTAAACTATGCAAATTGAGCTTTCAGCCAGACAAATAGACTTCTTTACTAGCAGCTCTGTTCCAAAACAAAAACACTCAGTTGTTTTATTTTAATGCCTCCACTTTTTTTTCTTTTCTGCCTCATAAGCCAAGTGAAAACCTTGCTGCAGAATGAAGAGTGGTCACAGTGGGGATCATTCCAAATGTTATCTGATGGTTTCAGCAACCCCACTGGTCCATCAGGAGCTCTGGAAAATCTCCTGGGGGTCCAAGGATTCAATAATGTGATGCTTTGTACATCACAGCCTTAAAGGATGAGTGATTTAAAGCTTGTCAGAATAAATCAAATGAATTCACAGGGAATTCTGATGCAGGTGAGTATCACTTCCAGAAAAACTCTCATGAGAAAAGGGAGGGATATTTATAACTACTCACTGTTTTAGGGGGTTTTTGTTACCTTGTTACACAACAGAAAGAAAGAAAGAAAGAAAGAAAGAAAGAAAGAAAGAAAGAAAGAAAGAAAGAAAGAAAGAAAGAAAGAAAGAAAGAAAGAAAGAAAGAAAAACAATTTTAAAAAGAAGAAAAAAAAGAAGAAAAAAAAAGTAGGACTAGGATCTAAATATAAGTCCATATCTCTCAGTTTTCTAACTGCATCATTCTTGAAAGGTCTGAATTTTACTTAAAATTCTGAAATTTGTATTTTCTCCTCTAGTAAACACTACTTAAAATTTCCAACTGTTACAGCTGTAGAAAGACCAGAACAAAACATGATTCAGTTAAAAGCAGCATTTTTGTTCATCTTCTGATAACAATTCATTCAAAAACCCTAAACAGAAAAATAATACTCTGATTACAGGCTGCTAAAACAGAACAACTTTTGGCCAAAACTTCTCCATGTGTGTTCTGCAGTTTTTCAATACTAAATGATCCAGAGTTTGCCTTGAATATTTTATTGATTAGAGACTTCAGAGATTGTGATTCAGATCACAGTTAATAAAGATCCAAATAATCTGAAGACTTGGAAGGATTCTGTTTGCACTGGTATTTTTTGCAGTATTCTTTTAGCATTTTCTGACTGGAAAGCTAAAGTATTAGCACAGATATTCCAGGAGCTACTAAATAATAAGTTAGTTAATTAGAAAAGGAGATCTCCATATTCTGTACAAGTTTTAGTTTCCTATAGCTCTAACTCAGACCAAACCCTAATTTTGGCACACCACTTTGAATTTTGTGCCATATACAGATCTATAAAGCACTGATTTATAAAACTGTACAGCTCACCTCTGCAGCCCTATTTTAAAAAAAAAAAAAACAAACAAAAAACCAAACAAACAAACAAAAAAAAGCAAACAAAAAAAAACACCAAACCAAACCAGAAAAAAACCCCACAAACCTTTACTAAGATTCATGGGATTGTGACTGTAATTCTCTTGAAATTATCTTAATAAGTATATGTCACGCTTTGCGTACTCGAGGCCAGGTAACTCCAACTATCCCATGACAGATATTTGCCTGAGCCATTCCTAAAACTTTTAGGAGGATTAAAATAAAAAAAAAAAAAAAGAAAAAAAGGTATTTTAGCCTTCGAAAGACCTCAAAATCAGACTGGGATAAGCTGCAGCCACATGACCCCAGCTTTAACTGACCAGAGCCAGAGCCAGCCCCAGCCCCATACTGGGAAGAACCCTGTGAAGGAAAGACTTGGAGCTAAAAAAGGTCAGTTTGCAATAATTTGGCAGCTCCCGTGTGGCAGGAGAGTTCTCAGCTCATTGCTCAGCTGAGCAGTAAAAGTGGCTGCAAATGCAGCTGAAATAAAGGCCTGGCTCTCCGAAGAAGCTGAAGAAGTGTGTCAAAGAAAGAAGGATAATTGCCAAGAGCAGATCTGGAGCAGCCTTCAACTGGAGCTACTCAAGCTTGGCTCTAGTTTTGGCATTGGTGAATTTGATCTGAGCCTTAACAACTCTCCAAGGAGCTGATGGCTGTGAAGTCCCCATCCAGCAGGGCTGGATCCTGGTGGAATTGTTGGAATTATCAGAAAGCTGAACAGCCCCAGTGTCAGCTTTATAAGAGGGGTTAATATATATTTTGATTTCTCCCTTACTCAGTCTCTCTAAAGCATTCTTCAATTAGATAAAAAATTAAAGGAATCCAAAATGGCCAAATACAGATGTCTTATCACTATTATATGGTCTGAGGTTCAAATCCAGGGAATTACACACCCCTTTCTCCTCTGAAGGACATTGGAACACATAATGTGAAACAACCATGCATAATAAAACATTTTTTATTTCATATTGCCACAACCTCTCCTGAATTTATGCATTACATTCTCCAGAAAAAATGAATATGTGCCTGAAATAAAAGATGATAATACAGGAATGCCATTGTATTTACTACTATTTCCTTGAAATTTCCCATACATTACCATTTCACACTGGAGCAATGACCATATTTTCCCTTGCCAGGGAAAGGTGCAGGCCTGAATACAACTCTAAAAGATTGTTAATAATGAATTAACATGAGAATGTTAAATTTAGAGAAAGAAATTAGAAAAATTCCCCTTACTGGATGCTTATACTCCATTAGTTCTTAGAGATTTCACCCCTTTGGAGTTACCTGTGCACTGAAATGGGCTTTGCCCTGCTGACACCCCCATATTTCAAACCAAAACTGATTTTCCTGGTGCTTGGACTGTGACTTATTTACACAGAATGATCAGTGTCCCCAGCAAGAGATTATTTTAACACAGCTCTGTGACCAACTGGGCTCTTTGCAATTCAATATTGAAAACTGCTGTTGCCTTCCTCAATTACAAATTCCACATGAACACTGTTAATTACAGCAGAATTGATAATGCCACTCCTGTGAATAATATACAGAAAAAGCTAATGATTTGGCTGGATTTCTGAAGTAACTTTGCAAACTTTTGGCCATATAAATGAGTTCAACATATGACTTGTGTGTTCAAGATTCAGAAGGTAATGAGATATGACTTATAGGTTACCCAAACATTTTTCTGATGAACAGATATATATAGAGAGAGAGAGACAATAATTACAGCTATAAGAAACTCAGATCAAATATTTGATATGTAGGAATGTAACATAATGACACTTTAGTGGCAGTTGTTTGTGACAAAATACAGGATCATAATGTAAAATTATGGTTTTCTATATTCTTTGGCTCTGTTGACAGAAATGTGTTCACTGAAAACTTCCATTCTGCCCCCAATAAGCAAGTAAAAATATGGAACTGCCACAAAAATCAATATTAATGAGTTGTTAACCATTTCCTAGATGAGGAGGTACTGTGAGACTTCATTATGTAGGTGTTCTGTGTGGTCTAGCAGAAATATTCATTTATTTAGAATGTTTTACTAAATCCTATGGTGATTTACTAAAGCAGACATTATTTTTTTCCACTGGGCAGCTTTCATATCCTTGCATGTTCTTTCATAAAGAAAAGAAAGGAGTGGGAATCAGAATGAACCTTACAAGGTGTATTTGAGTATAAATTAAAACGACATGAATAAAGATTGGGTATTTTATGTGGTATCACATTCCAAAACACAGGACACATGTACAATAACAAGGACAAACATATTTCATTGTCACTAGCATAGGATTTTACTTTTAATCTATATATTTTTTTCTGATTCCATTATTTTCTTGGTTTAAAGACTTAAAATATAATAAAAATATAAGACAGTTATAATAATTATTCAGCACTGAACATTTTTAATCCAGAGTAATTTACAAAAAAAAAATTGAAATATTCAGGAATATAAATTTAAACAGAACTTAATGAATCAATACTATTCTCTGAAAAACACTCACCTGCAACTTCAGAAAGTTTCAGTATGGGCCAAAAAGTGCTTTGGCCAGTTTAACTTCTGGGGGTTTTTTTTGAATGCTGGGCCCAGTGCTAAACCTGATATGCTGACACAAATTTTGATTTTGTGTAATGCTCATTGAACAAGAACTATAAAACAGTTGAACCTTCAAGAAAATAAATGATTCCTATCACTGTGAATAAAAATTTTCATATATTTTATGACAGCCTGTATCCTCACCTGGTTTTATAAAAATAACTATTTGTAGTTTTGTGAAGTCAGCAGTATTATACTGATTAATTCCACATGGCTTTTTTTTTTTTTCCCCTAATTTTATTTTTTTTTCCCATATGACTTATTTTTGGTGTGGGCTTAGATTTTACTCTGACAGCTCTGAAAATATGTCCACATGAAATTTTAAATTCTAATTTAACTTTCTGAACTCTACCATTAATTGTATCTTTCACTGTATATTGTCATATTGGATTGCAGCAGAAGTCCTAGCACCTGTCTCTGAGTTCCTCATGAGATCTGTTGAGCATCATCAACAATCATTCATCTGAAAATCTACTGATTAAAAATAACTTATTCAAGGTATCCAAGATTTGGGCCTATAACTATCCCCATTGGAGACCTCAAAAAGTCATTTCAGTAGAGCTGGGATATTAAATAGCTGACCTTCACCGATTTATATTTGAGATTTCTCATTGTCAGAATTTGGTGACCACACTATTAAACAGTAGATTATTTTCATAAAACCCTCCTGAAACAAACTCCTCCATGCAAAATAATGCTCATAGCAAATTTGATATATTTTTCAGTGGTTTTCTTAGTTTTTTTTTTTATTGTTTGGTTTTTTTTTGGGGGGGGGTTGGGGTTTTTTTGGGGTTTTTTTTTTTTTTTTTTTTTTTTTTTTTTAGCAGAAGTTATAAGGAAAAGAAAAATCATCCTGGCAAACATTGTGCTGCCCAGTTTTTCAATTTTTGCTCTGTAAAGCGTTTCCTCATCCTTCTATTGATAGAAGAATTTCCATCATATAAGTTTAGGAACTAATGAGGGAAACGTCTGAAAATCTCTGTGTGCTTTTTACTTGCATTTTGTTCACACTAAATATTTTTTTTTTAAATTAACTTGAAACACATGTTAATATATGCTTCTATCAGGTGGCATTTGGTTGTTTTACGTATATTCACACACATATATATACCTATATGTATTCCCAATGAGTAAATTCTGGTTCTATTTGAACTCAAAAAAGAAAATGCAGTGGGAGATTTGAGGTTAAAGCAATTTCCACTCACCCCTGCAATGAACTCCTTCATCGTAGCCATCGGAGCAGTCGTAGACCCCATTGCAGAGCTGGGACAAGTGGATGCATTTGTTGGTACCAATGCAGCTGATGAAATTTGGGCTGCACTTGAAATCTGATTCCTCAGGACCTAAAGAACAGATGGAAAATTTCTTACAAACGTTTTTACATCCACAACAAGGCAAAGAAAGGTCTGCACCTTGTTTGCTTTGTAAAGCTGAGGGCAAAGCTCTATGTATTAGCTCATTTTGAAGGTTTTGTTCATTTTGCAGATTTTAGGGCCTTGTTAACATACATAAAATCATCAAGAAATGATTAGTGCAATTACAAATCAGTGGATCAGAGGATTACTTCCTAAAATGCAGGTGTTTTACACTTGCTAAAGTAAGCTTTGCAGACACTAAAAAGCATCATAAGATTTTAAATTGTCCTGTGAATATCATATCAAGAGTAATAGGTACCAGTATTTACTTCCACTGTTGTGCTATGCTGATAATTGTAGATATTTATAAAAATACATATAAATGTCACATTTTTGTGGCTACATTAGATGAGAGAAACTTGCTCCATCCCAGGAGACTGCCTCAGGAACTGCACAGTCCAGGATGGAAGGGGGAGGATAAGGATGCTGTGATTGCTCCCTTTGGGATACCACCCCAGCTGCAATCACTTAGCTCTGTCCCCTTTTCCCTGAAGTGTTTGGTTCAGGGAGTTTTGAGGGAGCTTAGAGACTTTTGAGAATCACTTTTGTTTACCTCTTAGAAAGGGTTCTGACTGATAAAATCCCCCCCACAATTCCACATTATAAAGACTGAGATTTTTAACACAGCAAAGAACATTTAGAGACCTGAAGGTTTTGGCTCAGTTAGAGATTGAACCATAATTTACATATTGTATATCATTAGCTATTCACAGACCAAAGGGGTGGAAATTTTTTAGGAAAACAACTTGAACCCCCTTGACTTTCTGTGTTGGAGCCTTGGGTCTGTGCTGAACTCTGGCAGCTTGCAACAGTCCTTTAGGAAAATCTATCCTTGGATGCACAGTGCTCAAGTGCAAGTTGATTTCACCTCCTTCGAGGCACTAACTCCAGGAGGGACGACAGAAACCTGCAGTAGCTGAAAGCTCCCTAATTAATAAGTTGGAAAATCTCAGCTTGCTCAGGTCTTGTCTCTTGGAGTCAGCAGGACAAACCATTTGAGGGGAATCTACAATTTCTGTAACAAATGGAGATGCCTCTCAGCACACACCACTAAATAAAAAATCTAATATACAAAATTTGTCCCAATTAGAAAACCCCCAACAGCACAGGGCAGTGCTCCCCTTCCCCTAGAAAGCAGGAGCCCCTAACAGGGCACATCCCCTGTGCAGGAAAGTGGGATTCAGTGCCCTGCTCCCTCCTCTGACCTTCCAGCTCCACACCTTGAACCCAGGGAGGGACACCAAGGACATCCTTGAGGAATTCTTAATTAACAGAGACACAGCACTCTGCCTCTAGGGATGGAAAGGTAATGCTTGTGGGGATGAACGTTCCCTGTCTCAAAGGATTTGTGTGCTCCCAGGCTGAAACACAAACTATTCTCACCATGCTCTGGGTTAAATATATACATTTCAAATGTAGAGGGATTAAAATGTTTCACAAAGAAAATATGTTCTCTGTATTTTCCAGTAAAATATAAGAACTTAACAACAGAACATTGAAAGTTGATCAAAATTTATCCTAGGTGTCAGGATGTGATGATTAAGGTAATGAGAAACAGAACCAGAGAGTTTGGGTTTTAGGCATTTTATTCCTCTTTTGGTACCCTGGAGGCAGGACGCTTCATGCCATGAAGCATCCCATGTACATGAAGTTCCCTGCAGTACCTACAATCCCTGGCAGTGCCAGGCACTCCTCCAGGATTGCTTTGACCCTGCAGACCTTTCAAGGAAGAACATAAATAAAGCAGTGTCAGGTAGGTCATATAAAACCACAAGGTTTGATTTGATTCCCATTTCAGCTGCATCAGTTCTTGAAGGCACCTCACATGTAACAAAACCAAACTAATTTTCTGATTTGTCAGTAATAACTTGCTTACTCTTTGTGTTAGAACATTTCTGATAGAATGGAAGGAGTGGAAAAGGTCTGTTCTTCTAAAAGAGACAACATTCATTAAAAAAAAAATTAAAAAATCTGTGAGTCATGTGAGCCATGGTACCTGCATTACTATAAACCTTAGATTACTAGAGGGTTTTCATACTTCAGCAAACAGAAAACTTGAGATCTGTGACCAAAACTATATGAACATATTGACATATATCCTAAAGTTAATGAGTGAAAGAATGAATGTCTTATTGACATTCAAACTTTCAATAGACTACTCTGACATGTTCCTGTATATAATTTTTTTTATTTGATGCTACATGCTTTTAAAATACAAGATTCCTTCAGGACACAAGCATTGTGCAATTCTAAACATATTCTCTAATTCAAAGTACTAATAGAGGAGCTTCCTAATTAGATTTCTTTGATTGGGAACATAGGATGGGACACTGAAAAACGCTCCAGGAAGCATAACTCAAATTGTTTTGGTTTTGAGAGAAATTTTGTGCACCACTTGTGAAAGCAGAAGATTGGAAGTGATTCCCTTATTCATGTGATTGAGATAAATTCATTTGTACTTTGACACGTTACAAGCATGATGCTTTGGAAGATGACTTAAAAATGAAGGTGAGCTTCAGTCGCAAAAAGTCCTGTTTTATAGAAGCTTTGTGACTTATTTTGTCTGCAAAATAACTCTAAATGGTAATAAGTTCCAACCATCAACACCAGTAGAATAAAACAGCAGGCCTCCCTGCCCACAATTTCTACCACCTCTATTGAAAAAATTTTAAAAAATTAAAAAGCCAAATCAAGCTGCATGTTGTGATGCCTTTGAAGTAGCACTTGCTTCTCCCACTGAATCCTTCCCAGCTGCTGCACTTTGTGAGATGTCTAATGCAAATAAAGAAGAGTAGCTTTTTATCTTGTTTACTCCTCTTCACTCTCCCTTTAACAGACAGCCACTTCTGGCAGTGTTATCAAGTGAACTTCGGCAAAAGGAATTTAAAAGTGTTCTTCTTCAAAATAATCTCGGTGTATTTTACATCAGTGCAAGAATGCTAAGAATATAAAAGATGGATGGTGTCTTTTCTTCCCTTCAAAAGACATAATAATTCCTAGCCTTGCCAGTTGGTGGAAAAATAGTCAAAACTCCTGGCTGCAATTATGGTAATACAACATCTTGATGTTTCAAACATTCATCCTGGGACGCTGCTTGGAGGGCAAAGAGGATGCAAGCAGCTCAAGAGAGTCAGCTCAGGCAGCAGAATATCCAACTGTTTGTGTGAGTGATTGTCTCAGAACAGATGGCTGAGGAATGGGAAAAGAGCTGCAGAAGCTGAGCCAGGGGCACAGGGGAGCCCCCTGGGCTGCAGGCAGGGCTGTCCCAGACCTAGGGGAGGGTGTTTGGGCACTGGGTGCTTCCCTGGGGATAGGAGGAGGGGGGCAGGATAGGTGAGGGTACCAAGGCCAGGCACATTCCATGGCCAGGTGGACAGATTATTGCTGCTTTTCCTAAATATCCAGAAAACAGCCTGTGCCCAGAGACAGACAGGCTGGAAACAGGAGAGAGATCCGTTTCAGATCCAGATTTCTTTGGCTGTCAAATCACCTAGAAAAGCCATTTCTGATTTGGTCACACCGTGTCACAGTCACTGGAAGGAAACTGAGGCGTGTTTTGGCAATACCTGTGCAGGTCACAGGGAATCCAGCTCGAGCCCCTTCAGGAAAGGTGCCCTTAGGGTGGGAGGGTTGGGAAGAGCTAAGGGAGTCCTTGTGATGTCCCCCAGCAGGAGACAAGGGGAGGAATCAACCATGAGCTCTGGATTCACACTAAAGCAGCATCATGAGAAAGTATTAAAGGCCTCTGTCAGAAGCAGCAGAGACATTTCACCATTGACTTCTCATATGCCATCTGTGAATTTGTGCTTGATGAAAACTCTTCCTGCCCCACCTCTGGCTCCTGCTCTACTAAATTTCAAACTGGAGAATGCAACTAAGACTCTGCAAACTTGTTACTTCCACTGTTTTTATTACCATAAGCAATATACTCGTGCTAATTGGCAAAAATTATGACTGAACATTATTTCCGGATGTACATTTCCTTCTTCTAAAGAAATCATTCTCTTAGAGAAACATTCTCTCTAATCTAACATAAATTAAGGTACAATTTACATACTAAGTTTAGGGGGGTTGCAAAGTATGAAGAAAAGATATTTGCAAATTTCCATCTCTACTTGGATGCACAACACAAATTCAAGTTATTAAATTACAGTAAAGCATACACACCCATTTACTGGAAATTCAAAGAGTGATGCTTCTATTTGACAACTCTTATGGAAAAAAGCATCAAAGCTGCTACTTCTGTGTTTATTTTTTCACCTTTGTCCCTCTCAACTATGTTTTTACGAAGTGCTTTCCCCCTGAACAACTTAGACAAGTAGGTGGAATTTTAAGCAAGAGACAAAACAGCCAAATGTGGCACATCCTTTTACATCACTGCATCCAATTTACCTCAAGACCAGCATTTTTTGAGCAGCTCTAATCCTGGGCTGTCCTCAGCCATGAGAACTAATTATACCAAACTGTGGGATGTCTTCAAAATTCCCATTTGTGTTGTACATCAGTGACTTGCACATCATTCCTGCTCTCCTAAGTGTCTTGTTGGAGTGAATCTTCTCTACAGTGAGCAGTTATCCTGAACAAAACCTTATTCCACGGCCTTTGGATTCAATTCTAGCTTAAAGAAGAAGAATTGACACAAATTTTGAGATCTCTCTGGATAAATATGGGTTTATATGAAAACGCTAGAAAAGAGTATGTGGCTTGTCAAACACAAATACAAAATTGTGAGGATTTTTCTCCCTGTTAATTTTCTCCAAAAGCTCTGCTGGTATACCATTTCTACTGTGCATTCAGAGTGTGGAATATAACATTTAAGTTTGCAGAATTGATTTCAAAACTTTATTCTTTAAAATCACTCTTGGCAACAAGAAATAACCTGCAACGTGTGGCCAAAGTAACATAAAATATCTAACATGATTTTAATTGTGAGTAGTCATCTCACAGGTGTGGTTTTCAATGTAATTTTTTCCCAGTTCATTATCAAAAAACAGGGATTTCAAAAGAGCTTATCTTTTAGAAAACTTATAATCACAGCATTTGAAAGTAATGTCTCTGATCCTGCCAAGACAAGACTTACTGTACCTTAATGAAGATGTTGCTTTTGAAAATTAGATGGTTTTGTATTGCTTTTGTTTGTTTTTTGTGGTTTTTTTTTGTTTGTTTGTTTTTATTTTTATATTTGTTTTTTTCTCTTTGGTTTGGTTTGGTTTGTTTTTTTGAGTCAAATATTTGAAGTCTCACAAGAGGTTGAATATTACGTATTAATTTCTGTAGTTATGAGTTAATGCATGTGTAAACTAAACACATAGGGTATCTAATGGTATCACAACTGCTTTGTAAAGTCAATTTTTACACAGATTAGAGGCACATTTCTAATACCAAGGCTTTGAAACACTGGAATAAATGTATGGAAATGACTTAAAATCTTTACTCTGTGCTATCTTATATTTATGCAAAGAAAGAATTTCATATTTAACAAGGATTTATGAAGCATAAGTAACCCCTTATCCATAGTTACTTTTATTCATATGCTTGATTCAACCATGTAGGCTGATAATTAATATAAATTTGAAGTCACCCTCAATTAAATCAGGTATTCAGCTTCCTGTAAGAAGGAAAATAATAAACTTTTACAGCAGGATGTGGATAACTAAAGAGCAAAGTATATGTATTGTGCTGTAGCAGCACAAGAAGCGTAAACTCTGACCTGCAGACACAGCATTTTATCTCCAAAATAAATAATACTTCACCAGAAACAATCAAACCAGTGGCAAGCAGTGGCTTTGTGAGTTGGCAAGTGAGCAAATGCAGCTACAGCACACAAAAGCCATGGCTTATAACCAGAGCTAAGGGAGGAGTTAAGAATGTAGAAACCAGCGCTGAAATGAACAGAAACAAAAGAGAAAATGGAGAACTTCAGGAATCAGAAGGTGCCTTTGAGTCACCACAGGCTGACAGGCAGTCCTCTGTGCTGGCTCACACTCCTGGTGGCAAGTGTCTGCTCCCTGCCCTCGCTCTTTATGGGGGGTGGCAACAGCTCCTTCTGCTCTGCACAGAAAAACAGCTCCTTGAGCCAAACATTCCCAAATCCAGCCAAGGACTCGCACTCATCAGCTCATCCAGATCTCGTCTTGAATCCTGTGCTTTGTGCTTCTCATACACGGCAGGCTCTGAGGGGCTGGGGTGAGTCCAGGGCAGGGAACGGAGCTGGGGAAGGGTCTGGAGCATCAGGAACAGCTGAGGGAGCTTGGGAAGGGGCTCAGCCTGGACAAAAGGAGGCTCAGGAGGGACCTTCTGGCTCTGCACAGCCCCCTGACAGGAGGGGACAGCCAGGTGCAGGTGAGGTCTGTCCCTTCTCCAGAGTGATAGGGCAATAGGAAATGGCATCAATTTGCACAAGAGGAGCTTTAGATTGGCTACTGGGAAACATTTCTGCCTCAAAAGGGTGGTCAGGCATTGGCACAGGCTGCCCACAGTAGTGGTGAGGTCACCATCCCTGAAGATATTTAAAAGACATGTAGATGTGTCCCTAGGAGACATGGGTTAGTGGTGAACACAGTGGTGCTGGACTCAATAATCTTAGCACGCTTTTCAAACTTAAATGATTCTGTGATATATAATTTGGTCAGTCAAAAACACATAATTAAAACAACAACAACCTCAAAAAACAAAACAAAACAAAACAAAAAAACCCCACAAAAAACAAAAAAAACCAAACCCCCCCCAAAAAACAAAACAAAACAAAACAAGAAACAAAACAAACAAACGAACAAAACAAAAACAACAACAACAACAACCAACCAACCAAACAAAAAAAAACCAAAACAAACAAACAAACAAAAAAACCCCCACAAAAACTACAACAACAAAAAAACAACGGGGGGGGGAAAAAACCAACGTTAACATTCAGTTCCAAAGGATGGTTCTCAATTCTGTGCATGACAGCAGGCAAACCAGTTCAGGAGGTTCTTTGGCTGTAAAACTTAACAACACTCACAGTGGCTCACCAAACTCCCATTCCTGTACTCCTGTGACACTCTCAGCACCAGAATTGTGCACAAATGAACTCCCAGGTTCACACACATCATATGGATATTGGCTTTGTGAGCATCACACTTCTAGAGTAATGCTCTACACTCACCTTTTCCTCTGTGTGGATTTGTACACACCAGACAAAAGCAAGCAGCAAGCCAGTCTAAATCTAATATTGCAGAACAACTTTAATTTTTTTAATACTTCATTTCAAACCATGAGCACTGTTTGCACAGTGCCAGGATGAGGGCTCTGTCAGCTCTGGTTGACATGGCTTTCCAGCAAACACTTCCCCTCTGGCTCTGTTTCCTGCTCACTGTTTTCTGTGTGTCAGACACTTGCTCATCTCCAGTGCACAAATGTAAATAATTAACAGAGCCACAGGACTCATCCTTTCTCCTGTAATGGAGCTGATGGCCACTGGAGACAAGGAAAGCTGTGCTGAAGGTTGCACAAAAGCTGATGAAGAGGAAAAAAAGAGGCACAGGAAATCCTTCTAAAATAGCTCAGCTCTGAATCATTATCCAAAAAACCCTCTGGGCAGTCACAGGCTGGGATGGGGCTGCAGCCAGAGCAAAGCTCTTGGGGTGGTCAGGCCGCCAGAACTGGGACCTGAATTAAATGTGGTTTCCATCTAACATTAACGTTGCCACTAAAGCTATAAAAGCCATGCAGGCATTAAGACTGATAAAAGTAAAATCAGCTCATTAACAGCAAAGCCCATCTATATTCCTAAATGCAGTTGGATGTTTTGCATCCCTAAATTATCTCAAACTAGAAAATTCACCTAGCAAAGTGAGAAAATATCACCTCCTCAGCCAGCCTCCACCTAATGTAACAGTTCAACAAGACTGGAGTATTTTTTCACCAAACAGCTCTGAATGTATTTAAACATTTATTATTTTTTCCATTTCTGGAATAAATGCAATGGCAAAGTGGATAAGTGGATTTTTTAGGTTTTTTTTTTTTTTTTCAGTGAAATCCATGGCCACAACTGGAACACCAAACCTTACCTAACCCCACTGTTCTGCAGCCTGCTTGGTTACAGAAAAAAAACAAAGAACAAGCAATAGCAAAGAGAAGTGGAGAGGAACTGAGACTAGTGTAGCCTGGGGAGTTCCAATATTCATTCCCTTGGTTTCAGGAGATCTATGTAATAAATAAATTAATAAATATATAGTGCTCAAAGACTACAACACTGTAGCAGAATGAAAATTAAGTGCAGGGAAGAGGGTAACATAAACACCTAACTTTACTTTGCAGAGGAACTGACAAGGACCTAAAGTCCAAAATACATTTGCATTTCTTCTGATGTCAGTGAAAATTATACATTCAAAGAATTGTTGAGGTTGAGATGTCTACACTTATTGTCAGCAGGGTTGCACCTCTATGCAAAAAGACATTTTCATTCCTATGGAACAGGTTATAAAAATCCAGCCTTTACTAAAGTCAAGATAAATATCCTCATTTTTGCCGTTTTGCTTAAATCAAAACCTTTTTTCTTCTGCTTTGTATACACATATGACCTACTACCATGTTAATATCACCTTTCCCATTCTCCATTCTATAATAACCTGGAATTGTGAATGCAGATATTAGAAACATATCTTGCATTGTTTTTAGACCTCTGATATTGCTTAAATATTCCTAAATTTCATCTTTCACCTTAAAATTTTCATTTAAAATTGCCATAAATGAAAAGATGTAGTCTTGCAATATTAGATAGTATGGAAGATAAAGCATTATCTCACACAAGCTATCAAAAAAAAAAACCCTCTTTGCAGTCAGGAAACATAATTAAGATATTTATCTGTAGATAAAACTGGTTAGTGCTTGGAAGCGAGAATGAAGAACCTACAAGAGAACACATCTAGCATAAATTTTTCTTAAAAATCAAATCTCTGTCTAGTCTTGAAAATTGTGGCAGTAGCTTCTTTGATTAAAAACAACAATAAAAAAATTTTCCTCATTATAATCTTCCATCACAATGGTCCAACATAATACAGTTACACAGCAATTCATTTTTATATTTTTATATCTTGTTCAATGACTACAGCTTCAGTTTGAGCAGTAAAACTTCCCATAGAGATGAGAGAATTTGTGCTCTTTGCCACAGACCCTAAAAATTAAAAACCCTAATCCACACATTTACTAAGTTCTTGCATGTAGGATGTATTAGAATATAAAGGGAGGCGCTTGTATGTGCCAACATAAGCAAAGTCATTAGAAATTTATATTTCCTGGTTATTTTTCAGGAATGACTCTGTGAATATTTGTCAATGAAGAGGAGAAAGGAAAAAAAAAAGTTTGTTCTGAGGAAGCAAAAATAATTAATATTCTTTGTACTTGCAGAGACAGGAAAGCTTTGCTAATGGATTTTTTGGTGATTTACTACAACATACTGCTGCAGTAATTTATGATCAATGAAGTAAAAAATGAATATTGTCTCATGTAGATGGTCACTCCTCATTAGTTATAAGGAACCTATTTTTAATTTGGAGATTTTGATTTAATTAGTGTCACACATCTCAAGGCTGCCTTGTGCCAACTGCTGCAATGCCTTGATGTCTGTGTGTGGCACAGGAGTGGCTGCTACTGGGGTCTCACTGAGAAAATGGCATGAGGTGAACTAAACAAGTGTTAATTACCTTAACAATTAAACTACCCAACACCAGCAGTATTGTAACACATCAACACTCATGTTATAGATGTTTACATGGCCAAAGTGTATAAATATCACTGGGAAAGTGCTTGTAAATGTTCTTTATAAAGCAGTATAATTGTGCAATAGAACATTTGGGTGCAGCAGCCCTGTGGCACCCGAAGCTCTGCACACCCCAGGTCTGTTTGACATTGTGAAAGTGTGTGTCACCACATTTACACACATCATCCATCTCTGTACAGACCTTTCCATCATGTTCCAGCTCAGCTCTTCATCAGACTCAGAAATTGTATTAAAATAAAACCCCATTGTAAGAAGATTTTTAGTGGATCTTGACAATACCAAGCTCTGGTAAATCTAATGGAACCCAAGGCCTGCATCTTATGAACACAACTCCCACACAACCTCAGAAAGGTCATGGACTGAGAAGGAATTTACCAAGCTCACTTTTCCATCCGCAGATCTGCAATTCAAACACACAAACAAGCCCTAAATAACACGAAATTTCACAGGGTTGGATGAAATTTGTAACATAAGACATTTTTAAAAGCAAGAAAGAACTAAAACATTCATTGATACTTTAACTCCTCACTTTAAACAGGAAAACACGAAGCTTTCATCTCATTTGCAATACATTAAGACTTTTCAGCAGACGATGTTAGTATCAACAGGCATGTTTTAGTTATGATTTTGGGGTAAAAATTTACCATTAAAATGTTGTGCTCTATAATCACATGAAAAGTTGTTAGTTTTGAGGGCCAACACTGTCTAAGTATTTGAGCTTTAAAAAAAAATGTTAAATCTGTATTAGTTATTAATTTTAAAGATTATTTTATATGTTTAATTGAGCTTTAACACAGAAACTTAGAAATAGTTCTTAATGCATTTTTAAACCAAGCTAGGCAGTTTGCAATCATAAACTTGTCCATATTTATTTTGTACACAGACATATAAATTACATCCAATTAAAGTAAGTGTTTTACTTGTTTTTCCTTACCTAGTCATACACTGAAAGGATGAGAACCAATTTCAATTGCTCTAAGTACAAAACATAACACTATAAAAGATTGAATCAGCTTTGTTGGAATTTACAGAGTGTCAAAAAGATAAAAATGGCAGGACTTTGTGTTGTGTAGACACTGAGGGTCCTTTTTGATTATTGGCCCATAACTATAAAGTGACCTGGAATTTATTTCATTTGGAACAAAAAATATGTTGGTGTGTATATCACAGTAAAATTTCCATTTCTCACAACATCTATGTGTCTTCCCTTCCTTAGGGATGAAAATAGGAGAATTAAACCTCAGATGGGCAAAAAATTAAACCTCAGATGGGCAAAAAATTAGAACAACTGGTGAAAGAATCCTGTATTGCTTACAGGAAATATTAGATTAATAGTTCTTAGAGACTTCTAAAAGGCTTTGTAGTGTTATAGGTACTAAAGTTCAGAGAGAAAATTAGTTTCACATGTTTACCAGTAAAAAATTAAACAGCCTTCCCTGCTCATTTCTGTGCTCTTAGAATAATTCTAAAGAGGCATTATTTAATGTTATTCAGTCCTGGCTGTATCAGTGTCCCTACACAAAACCCGAAGTGCCTCCTGATAACAGCAGGGTGGAAGCAGACAAAGAGCCTGTCAGGCACAACCAGGGTGTATTTCAGCCCTTTCAAAGCACATCTTCCCCCATTATTGGGCAAGTACTAATGAAATTCATGAGAAGAAGTCCAGCTCATTCAGCTGTGCTCCCTCTGAAGCAAGATGCTGCTGAACTCGAGGCCAGGCCACCTCCAAAATGGAACATGAGCACCTCAAGACATGCTTACCCACCTGCCCAGCAGCTCCTGGAGCTTCCTGCAGGTGCAAATTGCAAAGAGCTGGAGTGCTCAGGGTGTGTCTGAAGAAAGGCTTTAAAATGGCTCTTTCAGTTCAATTCTGTTCAATTCTGTATGATCATGTTTGAAACAGAAACTGGTATTTCACTACTAATAGAACAGTCCAGAACACTGGAATTTCCAGGAACCCATGCCTGGCTTGTAGCAGAATCCTCCAAAAACCAAGTGAAAGGACTGGGGTATTAAGCCTGGCCAGTCTGAAGAAGCAAGAACAATTTCATGTGAAATATAGAGAGAATACATGGGGATTAAAAGCATTATTTCCCTGCTGAGTTCTGCTCTCCAGGGAGAGGCACAGAGACATTTTTTCCCTTCATCACCAACAGCACAGCTTCTCAGAGCTGAGTATTTAGATTTTCACTGCTTATAGTGTATTTTAAGCTTTCCACCATGTCCTAGAAGAGCTGAACACTTCAGAAGGCTGAAGAGTAAAGGAAGTCCAGAAGAGTGTGGACTTTGACAGAGGGAAATTAATGAAAACACCCAAAATGTTGGAAGACAACAACCAAAACCACATTCAGCTTTTCATCTTTTACCATATCTGGCACCATTTTTTCTACAATTTATAATGCCAAAAAACTATTCTCTGGTCTCAATCTTCTGTCTCTCCTCTTCTCTCTTCAAAAAATAGTGCTGCTAAGCCATGAGATTCATCATTTCTGACTAAGGAAATCACTTCCATCATGGGGAGCTTCAGAGAGTGTTTACCAAGAAACCCAGCCTTTATTGGTACCCATCAATTTCTAGCAGAGAGGTGTGTGTCAAGGAACAATCTTTAAAAATCATACTCCAAGATAAGAAAATGTCCTTTCAGTTTATTAAAAATAAAATAAAATAAAAAATTGGATTAATCCAAGCCCTCATTAAAATCCTGTATATAACTTAAATCAGCGTTTAAACCCTCCTCCCCAAAATCCAAAGAAAACCTTGTTATGAAATTAAGAAACAAAATGAAACCTCTTCCATATAAATCTATTTAATGGTAATAAAATTGCCAAGTAAAATTGACAGAACAAACATAATGTATATGTACACTATTTTTAGGAAGGTTTTTATGTACCTGAACTAGAGGTTTATGATAATAAACTAATTATTAGGTAAAACTAGTGTGCTGAAGATCAAAATCAAGATATGCTTCTATTTTTAAGGGGCATAAAAAACAGTTTATGGAAAGTATTTCCACTTCTTCACAATAGGACTAGTGGCAGAAAGATTTCCAGATAATTGCAACGGAGTGTACTGAGCTGGACTGATGATTGCTGTTAAGACTATTTCCTCCAATATTGGGCTTTAACTGCCAGGACTCAAGATTTAAAACTGTATTCAGGTGAATAGTTGTAATGTTTTTTAATATCAAATCCAAGAAAGTGTCAAAATGGTTTATAAAGAAGATATATATTATGCTGTTTTTGTACGTAATATTCTAAACCTTAGAACATGCTACTTTGTCAAAATGAAAGTGGAGTTTCTGTCTAAAACTTTTTTTACTGTGCTGTGCTAACACATTCAGACTCAACAGCTAAAGTTCAATATGGAAAAAAAAAATTCCTGGGCCTGTATTTAGCAAATATTCTAAAGTTCTTAAATAAATCTCTTAAAAAAAAATCAGATTTAGATAGAAAAAAAAAAAATGTCTTTGTAATTTCATGATGATTAAAAAACTATAATCCTTTATATTTCTGCTGAATATATAAGCGCTGAATAGAGAGATAGCATCCTTCCCACTGATTTACTTGTAGCAAACAGACCTGAGCCATGTTGGTATGGAAATTTCCTGGCATGAACTTGGTATTTTCAAGTCCAACTTTGAAATGAGTCTTCCTCTTCCAGGAAGGGTATGACATGAGTGACATCAAACTGATTATTTTTCTATTTTATATATAAAAAAAGCCCTCAAAGAATTTAAGACATGGTTCTAAAATATTACCAGTGACTCAGTATTCAGTAATTCTTGCTGAAAATCAGCTGTGCCTGAAAAAATGGATAGGCTCAGTGCAGCTGGGAATAAGTGCTGCAATTTAAGTATCTTTAGAGTAGGGACATTTATTGTCCACTTAAAATAGAAAGCAGAAATTTTCCAGGCAAGCGACAGTACATAACAGATATTGTTGGGGTACTGGAGGCTTTTTTTTTTTTTTTTCTCCTTAAGTCTACAATGGTTGACTAAATAATGACAGAAAGTCTGTATTTGATAACTACAGAAGACACATGGGTTAGTCTGAGTGCTGTCAGAATCATTTACACCCTTTACAGACATTTTCTAGGAGAAGTAGTTCATTTACTTAAATATAATTTAAAAGAAATTCCTTTTGTGGTTAGTGAACCTGTCTGCTGTGCTCTGGCATTTGGTGAAACACAAAAGTAATTTTATTCTGATGAAAGCAGCTCAGAAAGAAAAGGCTGTAATATTCATATTTTACCTGAATACATTCCTAAGGACTTTTAGGACACATATATTTAAAGGATTCAATTTAGAGCCTGCTACATTGATAATGTTATCCTATTAATCTCCACAGTTTGCCTTTGTGCTGTATATTTCTGGGTTAGAACCTAAAAAGTAACAGAATTGTGTCCCTTTTTCTAGCACTGCTTAGTTTCCATCCATGCTCAACTCCTATTAACCTTAGCAGCTTCCACAAGAGCAGGATGTGATTTTAGTTATCACCCATTCACATTTTTTTAACATCCAGCTTCTCACAGATAAATGTCTTTCATTTCTTTCCTAAGTAAAGCAGTCAATGCTGCCCACAGATATTCTGCTTTAAAAATGTTTTGCAAATATTTAATTTTCTGTCTGTTCATTACTTCTCACACCTTCAAAAAGTTCTCTGTGTAGATCCAGAGATCATAAAGCATGTGGAGTGAAACTAGATGAAATTTGGACAGCTAAATTCAATGCTAAAACTGGAAAAGTCTCCTGAACTCAGTGAGTGAAATTCATTTTCAGTTCAAAGCACTGCTATGTAGAAGCACCTGAAAGATTTGGAAAAAGGGAGGTGTTTGCACAACACAGAGGAGCATCATGGAAGAGATGAGAACTCAGCTGCCACAAACTAACTTCTAAATAATTAATTTCCTTTTATCATTAATTCCAGCTGGGATCAGCCTGGGCTTTGAGGGCTGTATCTACATCAGTGTTGGCTCTTATTGCTCCAGAGGAGACTGAACATTGTTTGTTATTTCCTGGGCAAAGACCTGAATTGCAGGCTAAGAAGGTTGGAGTGAAGAATTTGTGCTGTCCTTTTGTGTTTGACTGAAGAAGATGGAGGTAGGTGCATTGTCACAGTCTCCTTTTTCAGACCTCTCCTTTTGCTACACAAACACCCCGCAGCAGTTTGCTCTGTGAAAATACCTAATTTTTAAGAACAAAGCCTGTAGGGATCCAATGCTGTGCCCAAATATCCATTTATACCTTGTTAGTCTTGTTTAAAAGAAGGAAAAATGTTAGGGCCTCTCCATAGTGAAACTTGCATTTGTCCTCTGACTAAAATCAGACACCAAAATCAATTGTGTGGGTTTTTTTGTCCAGTACTGATGGTCGAGTTGCCCATTCTGTGTCAGATTTTTCTGATGTCCTTCTAAGAAGACCAGTAGCTGGGATAACATTTTATCCCCATTTTGCTGGTTCAAAAATGATGTTTCATTCTAGTGCCATTGAAATTTGTTTCAGTTTTAAAAGAATTTAAGATTTTTTTTTTTCCTGATCTTGACCCATGCTCTCGGTTATATAAGTAAACAATGGAGTTGGAGAGAAGTATTTTTAATGTATCTTTTACTCATGCCCTTTCTCATAGAAGCTTTTTTCCTTTTTTTCCTGTGCTAGAAATTATTAAAAAGGAGAAGTCTACACCATGAAGAATGGTCTCTGTCTCAGGACCTCTTAACTACAACAAATATTTGAAAGGTGATGTTTCCCTTTCTCTCTGCTATTGTCCCTTGGATGCTCCTATGAAAAAAAGTTATATATATATATATATTCAATGTGCTGTGTAGAGGACCTTTCTCCCATTTTTGTTATCTCTGCCTCCTGGTGGTCTTTGTTTTTTGAGTTTTTACTTTAAAAAATCCACTTTTAAGCACTTCTTTAGTCCCGACTCATGTTCTGCTATTCACATGCCTTTACCAGACAGTCACTGGCTTTACCCTGGTGCATTTATTTTATACATTAAAAGAAAGGGATTGAAGCTGAGATCACAGTATCAAAGCATTGGCCCCATTTTTTCCTAATAAATATATTTCCTCCTTTTCAGATCTGCTCCTTGGAATATTATTCCACAACTTGGCTTGTCTCAGGCCTGCTCCAAGGTAATACTCTCTTGTCAGAGGAACAATAAGGAGTAACCCTCTCAACCTATGAGCCCGGATCCAAATAAATTTCAAGGCCTTAATTCTGCAGTTAAACAGAAGTGCTTTTCCCATTACTTTCATAAAACAACAGTTGTGAGGCTCCTTGCTCCAGGCAGTAGCTCATGTAAATATTAGTGAACAAAGTTTCTCCCCCTCACACTGCCTGCAGAGCAGCTACAGAATCCATCAGTCAGTACAGACATCAAGGAGAAAATAAAATGAAAAATGGTATTAGTATGAACATATCTGCATAAACAAAGAAATATTGAAAGCATAACCCGGGATCAGAGACAGAGAAAAATCACAGAATGTTTTGGGTTGGAAGGGACCTTAAAGTTCCTTTAGTTCCAACCCTCCTGCTGTGGGGAGGGATGCCAATGAGAGAAGAAATTAGGCAACAGACACATGCAGCAAATGGGGAGAAAAAGTATAAAAACAAAGCCAACCCCCTCAAGATCTACATCTGCTATAACATTTTTGTGCACTTTTTTTAAGAGCTACAGTGCTTGCTGAAAGGCTTTGATTGATGAATAGGAAAATAGTTTCTTTCCTAATTTAAATGAGTTGAAAAAATGAAGTCTGGCATATCTATATATTCAATGAATGTATTTGTATGCCCACAAATAGATAAATGGATCATTTATTCACTTCCATGAAGGCACCTTTATATGTTGGAAGATAAATAAAAGGGAGATTTGTAGAGCTCCATACAAGTCCCAAAACCCTGTCAGTACTCACACTGATTCCCTGTGTATTTACTGGTGTGCAGACACAACCAGCTATTACCTGAAAGATTTTCAGTCAGAGGTCTAAGTGAACTTCTTTAGTTCCCAGTTGAGCTTTTAGAGAAATTGCCATGGCTTCTGAGAAAAAAAAAAAAGTCCTAGACTTAAGTGCCTCAAAGCAGAAACACATTTTTAAGCTACCTGAGGCATCTGAGTTCCCAAAAATCCTTTCTTCTCAAGAAATTATTCAAAATTTAGGTTTTACATCTTCAAATTCAATTTATCAGATTATTGGCATCCTGTACATCCACTGCCAGGATTTGAACTGGTTTAAAAGGTAGATTTCAAGACAGGCACAGTGTTTTATTCATCACTGGCCTCCTTTTTGGGGGGTTATGATACTTGCTGACTAATTGCTGTACTGAACATCCTCCTGCCTGTTCCACACTTTGACTTTTGCACAGTTTTGGGCAGTGTACAGCGAGCTTTGCTTTCTGTGCCATGGGGATAATGGAATTCATGCCTGGCCTATTGTGCAGAACTGCCAATTTCGCTCCTGCCCGGCTGTTTCATAGCATGACTTTTAATTCAGAACAAATCTCTTCCTTTTCTGAACATGAACTGTGAATTATACAATTAGTGTCCTTTTATATCTGAAGAAAGAAATCTAAATGTTAACTAAATACAATTTTCCTCTTGATGTGTATTCACAATGGTGGCTCAGTCTTCTTAGTCTACCAACCACACACTGTTAATAGTCCTTTCTTTATTTTCCTTCAGACCTATTTCATCTCACTTCTAAAACTCTATTTACCGCCAAGATTTCATTTTTTTCTGAACACTTTTGCATCCTTGTTTTTATCAGCTTCAGTTAGTGCCTGTGCCACAGCAGTTCCAGGGAGACTTTGCATTTTACCATCATTCCCTCATCTTCTAGAAAAAGCAGATTTCCCAACAGAGCTCAGTAAAAGCAAAGGAGGTTTTTGTAACAAAATGTAAGCACACTTTGGAATGACCCCTTTTGTCATTTATAGAATTGTATGGCTTTTTCATCTTGTCCTTTTTTAGTGAGAGTCTTCCTAGGTTTTCTGTTGTTAATAATCCATTAGTTGGTTTGCTATAACTCTTTTCTTATTTCTAAGTAGAAATGCAAAAGGAAGAAGAATTTGTTTTGTTTTGTGTACACTGTCCACAAAATGTTGTAATCTAATTGAGCTATCTCAACTGGAGCTGAAGAAATTCATGAACTTGAGTTATCCACATCTTAGATGAACAGTCACTGGATTATTCTGTGCCTTCTGATTTCATAATTTGCTCAATAACATTTAATTAAAACTGGTATTTCCCATGCTCAGTAACTACTTAAAAATTCAGCAACTCCTGTTCACCAAAGTCCATATATTCCAACAAAACAACATAGCTCCTAGCACACCAATGTAATTTTCTCTCTTGCACAGTTCATATTTGTGAGACTATCCCCAAAGTGCCTTCACTGCTCATTACTGCAGCTCTAGGACAACCTTGGTAAGATCAGTAACTAAAATAAGTTTGTTTTGCTTTGTTTTTAATGGGCAAGCTGAGACTCCTTCAGCCTGTAGCTTAAATTGTTCAGCATTTCAGATACCATCTGGTTGGTGCTGGACACATGCCACAGACAGATAAATACTCTTAGAAGGAGATGTGGTTGTTATTGCTTAATTCATCCTTTGGCTCTGGTTTATTTACACTGCAAGTCTTTCCTGGTTTATAACCATATTTACTGTCACTTGCAGGAAATCATCCTCTTTATTAAAGTTTGGGGGTTTTTTGTTTGTTTGTTGGTGGTTTTTTTAGGGTTTTTGATTGGTTTTGTTTTGTTTTTTTAGTACAGCATCAAATGACCTTAAGAAAACAAATACTCAATTTCCATGAGGGCTTGGAACCTTCTATCTCCCATCACTTCTGATACAAGAGCAGGTGCTGTTATCAGGTAGGCAACTTTGAGACCAAGAACAAGTGATGCTCCAAGATCTATTCCAGCCTTGACAGACAGCTCCAGCTCCCAGCTCCTCATGGACACGTTACAACTCAATGAAAGGAAAAGCAGCTTTCAATGGGGAGAAATTGACTTTATGCCTGCACTGAACTTGGCAAAACAGCCTCGTGAAGAAAGAAGCATTGTTTTCTCTTCCAAGTTTTGAAAATTACTTAAAACAAAAAGAAGTTTTTCTGCTGTTTCTCTCTGTTTATTTTTTTGTTTTGCTTGTGGGTTTTTTTGGTTTTGGCGTTTTTTTGTTTTTTTGGTTTTTGGGGTTTATTTCTTCCAATCACAGCCTGCTGGAAAGCCAGAGTGCAGTTGTGTGTATGCTCACAGAGCTGGCAGTGAAATTCTACTCAATTCACTTTATGCCTTCTAAGAGTTTCCCAGCAGAAAGCTGTAGGTGATTAAACCCCTTCTCCCTCCCCTCTGCAATTCTGCAGGCATCGTGCCTATTGGGTTTTTTTTGGTTTTTTTTTTGTTTTTTTTTAACAGGAAATTGGTAGGAGTAAAATCCAGCAGTGTGGTGATGCTGGGAAGTCAGGGCAATCTCAGACATCCCTCGAGCATGGCAAAGTTTGATCTTGTTCATCCTGGAATGCAACAGTGCACCACATGTTACAGAAATGGATTATCACTTCTGATTCGTGTAAATGTCTCCAATTCAGCCAAGCATGTCATCCTTCAAACCCACATCTTTTTTTTTTTTGGGTGGCAAAGCTGTAATCACCAGCTAGATGATTTTTTTTTAAAGCAAGACTTCTTGTTTGAAGGCTAAAACATCACATCAAGCCTCAAAAATTAAAGTGGGAAAAGGAATTTCTTTATAGTTACTGATGCTGTGAAGGAATTGAATCCTTTACAAGCTGCTTTTCCAACTCCTATCTCACTTTTTCACCTAGATCTCCCTGTGCCTTCTCAAAAGTGGTTTTGCTGGGTTTTTTTTGTTTGTTTGTTTTTTTTTCTCTTAACCTAAGGTGGTTTACAACTTATCTATGTTCAACAACTGAGAAGACTGCTTGAGTGACTTGACATCAGTTTCCATCCAGCCAGAGATGTCTCTGTCACCCATGAGCTGGGGACAGCTGTTGACATGTACAGAGATTCAAATGATTGTCAGATCTGACTGTGATAGCTCTTTGGTAGAGCTTCACTGAGCTGCTGAGCACACACAAGATCAGGAGAACAAGTCCTTCTGACTTTTTCTGACATTTTTTCCTTAGGCCAGCATAACAATCAGGCTTTGACCCTGTTTTGGGGCTTGATACTAAACAACCCTGAATAAAAACAGGAAAGAGGAAAAAAAAAAATAGAAAAACAAAACAACCTTTGCCCTTCCGTCATCTAAACTCCACATCTTCATCAACAAACAAAAGATAAATAAAAGCAAACTAAAAAACCCAAACAAACAAAACAAAGCAAACCAAAAACAAACACAAAAGCCAAACAAACTCTATAGATAAAGTGCATCTGATCAAACTTCTTAGTAAATTAAAATTATTCCAGATTCTGACAGGACTATGAGATTTGACTATTATTGAGTTCATTAACTCAATTTTATCAAAACCCATGTACATCTGACACAAAATGAGCAAGGCAAATGTTAATCCTTGCAAAATATGAAGTGTCAGTGCAGAGCAAGATGTCACAGTGGTCTTGAGGACATGGGATGAGTCCTCTCCACACTGGTTAAATTGGTGGGAAGACTGTGAGAAAGGCAGGAACAGGTGAGATATTTGGTTACTTGTCCCATTAGCGGAGGTTATGTCAGCAGCAGCAGCTTTGAGACAGGAAGGGAGAGCACAGAGTGAATAAAGAAGCACACTCACCATTGACTTTTCTCTTTCTGCATTAGCTAAGGCATGAAGAAAGCATGTGAAAATACCATTTTACACTGAAAGACTTCAAAAACAGAAAAGGCAAATGTCAGCAAAAAGATACAATATAATGTTTGTGGAATCATTTTAAGAAGACAGAAAGAACAGGAAGGTTGAAGAACTTTGAGAACACTGGATTTGATAAATGTTTCAGTGGATACAGCTTTAAGAACAACAGCTGCTTTTATGCTACTGACCCTTTAATGAAAAGCTACAACTTTCAGTGAGAGAAATCTTTTCTGTTACTAAGTCACACAGCAAAAGCCACTCCTTGTGTGTTTGTAAGTGATTTTTTTTTTAATGCTTTTTTAGAGATACACGTGATCTGGGATCTTGGCAGAAAACAAAACCTTTAATCTGAGCAAGCAATGTAATCAAATGACAAAAGTAATGAACGTGGAGAAAAAAAAAAAATACCCTCAGGCACCCAAAAAGCCAGAGTGACCTAGCAAGTAGAAGACACAGCAACAAAATACCTCTGTGATGGCCTGATTCATTATTCTTCTTATTCAGAACTATTTAAAAGAAGTTAAAAATGACAACTCCCCAGTTTGAAACAATATACATATTGCTGTTGTACACATGAATTGTGCTGGACAATTAATTCAGATCCATGTGGAACACACAGACTAGAGCTGAACACCTGCACAACAAAGCACCTTTACCTTTAAATTAAATATTTCTACAAAAGGTATACAATACAAGGTACAATTAATTTTTTAAATTCTTATGGAACAGAACATTTCTACATTAATGTCACACATGAAATAAGGATAACATGGTTTAATATATTTATAATATTCACAGTCGCTACTTGCGACTAAAATGTTTACTGTGCTATAGCATTCTGTAATTCCCTCCAGAAAAGCATATAATTATACAAATCATCCAGAAATATTGGAAAAATGTTAAAATTTGATTTTGATAACATCTTCCAACAAGGTGCAGATGAAGATTTCAACCTGAGTTTTATTCCAGACCCTGAATTCCAGGAGGAGTTGTCAATATTGGTTGGTCCTTCTCATTTTTCTGAATTATATATTTAGCTTCATTTAACATAACCAATGAGGCTTTAATTTGGGAAACATAGATGAGGGTTCCCAAGAGTGCGTTGATACAGAGTACGTAAATTATTAAATTCAAGTAATCAAGTATAGAGGAAAAGCAAAAAAATGCCTGTTAGACCATGCATAATTAACTGTATACTAAGAGCACACAACACAACTTTGGGTAATTCGTTTATTAGGCTCATAATTGAATTTTTTATTCTGGTTAGAGCTATTAATATTCTCTAACCTTTCTGTAAAACACCTGATGTTCTTTATTCCAGACTTTCAAGTGGGATGCTGAGAGGCTAATCCTGCTCACATCTATATAATTATGTGGAGATTGTGTGGCTGTATTAGTTAATATTTGTTCTTTATTTATTTATAGCAACATAAATCAGAGGAAGTTCACAGAAATCAAAGATATTACAGGCTATAAAATATATGCAGGTAAAGATGACCTACACCATTAAAACTGAGGCTCATTATGGCTGCTTTTGAAGTAGAAAAAATTGATGGATGACAGGAGGATTATTTCCCAGGAGCAAAGTATCCCAGAAATATAGAACCTTCTACCTGGCTGTAATGATCATATTTAGTCATTACTCAAAATCAGATTAATCATTAATTCAATGCACTTGCCAGCACACACCTCTTACTAGCCATTTGACTATTTATGCATCCCATGGTGCTGCACAATTAGTTCCTGAATTCCAGTGACATTCCTGCCCTGATCTGATCTCTCCTCAGTCAAACCAGCTATGAATATCAGGTACAAGGGGTGTTCCTATCATTCCCTTAGTACAAATTTGTGAATAAATGTGTGATATTCTTATTGTGGCAAGGTGAAAATAAAATGCAAAAGGAGAAAAACCAAATGAATCATTGATTTCTTGCAACTTGGACCAGCAAAAAACTTATTGCAATATTTGCTTTGCTTTAATTGCTGATATATCATGACATTTTTACTTAAATTAAAGATCAAATAAAGGTTATTTGCAGTAATTAAAACTGCAGTCTCCAAGCACCAACTGGATGAGGCAAAAAAAACCCAAAAGTGTACTGCTGGAGAAATTGCCTTCAAACTTCCCTGGGCTCTTTGCTGTTCATTCTGTAGCTCCACAAGTGGAGTCAGCAGCACAACATCCACCCAGTGTTTGAGACTCAAGCACGATTCTGTACACTGTTATTCAGATTAACAAGAAAAGATGTAAAAAACCACAAAAAAACACACACAAAAAAACAAAACAAAAAAAAACCCACACACACAAAACACACTCTATCCTCCTTGCAACCCCACTGCCATTCCCTCGTCCCAAATGTTGTAGAACCTCTTCTACATGATAATCACAAACTGTCAGTACATTAGGGAACCATGTAATTTTTTTTACTGTTTCAACATAATCTCTCTCTATTTAAATAATTACAGAAGGGAAGGATCCAAAATTGTAAGAACTAGTTTTGAAAAACTGCTCATATTTATATGGTGAACTACCAGGGGGTTGGAAGATCTCTTTTATTTACCTAAGAAGTTCACCATAAACCTTTTCTTCTTTTCATTTAGTAAAGAATTAACCTCATCTGTTTAACGAGACACTAAGTAAAAGTAGCAAGGTGATATTTTCTAATGATATTTCCAAGTGCATGTTGATTTTCAGTCTATACTCTCTCACACATTTTTAACCACTTTTAAATAGAGTTAATGCCACTGAAATCTAAAAAACTTCTCTGCAGAGTATCCACAAAGTAACAGACAGCTCAGATTTATATCCATGTACACAGTGACACAAGATTCATCAAAGTCTTACTTCTTGCTTATTTTTCTTAATTCAAGTTAGAGATACTAAGCCAGAAAGCTTTTTCTGACATTGGTAGCTGTCAAAAAGCTTCCCTATAAAAAGAACCTGGGAGACAGTGCTGCATTTTAATTTCCATCTGATTTCAAAACAAGATATTTTTCTGTCCTACAGGCAAATTACTTCAGAACACAATGGTGTGAATGTGTCATTGTTTCATCCTGATAAATGCTCTGCTTACAGCTACTTTTTCCACTCCTGTACTTTGGTTTTAGTGCTTAGTTCCTGTTGCTTTTGCTAATATTCCTTCACCCTCAGTATTTCTCAGATACTCCTGGTTTGGTCCTCTGATCTTAGATTTGATGCGTGTTTTGTTTTTTTTTCCCCCACCTGCTATCTACTTTCTTCTTTAGTATATGACCAAGCAGGTTTTCTCTCCATAGTCCTGAATGCTTCTTAGTTTTTTCCCCTTAGTTTCCACAACAGAATTTTTAATCCAAGTCCTGCCAGCTGCTTGACCATTCAGTTTGTATTAAAGAACATATTTCAAGCCTACTACTGCCTAGTTACAAAATCCTTATTAAATTTAGCTAAAATGTACAAAGGGCTAAATGGAAAATTCTTTACAGGTAGACCCTTGGCTTACATAGATAATCATTCACTGCATGATTCTGTGCGAATAAACTCAAAAAGTATTCAAAAACGCCTTGAAGAAACTCTAAAAGATTCATCTGTCAGTATTCATCTCTCATTTTACAGCTTTTTTTCTCTCAAGCATCAATCTAAATAGCATTTGGTTTTCACAAATGTTTGCAGAAGGAAAAAAACAAAAAACCTTTTGCATCTTTTCAGTGTTTTCTAAAAAAACTATTTGTTCAACAACTTTAAGATGCTCTTTATCTTCCCTCCATTCCTAAAAGTGTGGGATTTCACAGGAATTAAAACTCTATTCACAGTTCATTACTCTGCCGACTAACAGCGTTAATTGGTCAAATAATTATTTGCTAAGAACGTTTCAGCCAATTATCTTGAAGTATGCTGCTGCTGGAGAGGGAGGGTTATTTGTCAAGAGGATGCAGCTGCCAAACACATTCCACATTATCATAAAATAATCTGTGTCTGGATAGGCTGAGGAACACTGTTTTCATAACTTTTTGTTTTGGTTTGTTTTTTTGTTAAAAGAAATCTAAAGAAATCCCTATTCCAGCTCTTTTGTCCAAACTTCCCAATAACTTTTAATCTTAGGGGAAAAAAAGAAAAAAAAAAAAAAAAAAGAAAAAGAAAAAAGAAAACAAACAAACAAAAACCTCCAAAAACCCTCTATGTGAGGCAGTCTGACTAGGGTATTAAAGGTAAGAGAAAAGATCTGTTTAACCTGAAACAGCTGTAATTGCACCACAACTCCATTGTCAACAGGAGAACGGAGAAATTCTCAGCAGCTGGTTACAACCAGAATTAAATTTCTTAAGAACAGGACCCCCATCTATAGTGGCAACACAACCTTATCTCTGCAGCTTTGTTTACCTCTCCCATTGATTTAGATCCAGGAGATAGGACTTATTTCAGTGATAAACTTCTGAACAATGTAGGAGCAGTATTTATCCTCTTTTGTGCCATCTTTTCAAAAACTCATAAATCTTTTTATAACAAACACACCTTCAAAATGTTACTGATTTCCTGAGATGTGCCCCTTAGTGAATGTGTCACATTTCAGGAGACGAGTAGAATATGAAAGTTCAGATTTAAAGAAAAAAATGCTCCAGTTCTCAACTTTGAAAATATTAAGATCTTGTCAAGGAATAATGGGGGGAAACCAATCAGAAGAGTATATACCAATTTCAAAAGACAATTTGCCAATCATTTGCTCTACTCTGAGGTTCTGTGGGGAAATTCTCCTAAATAACAATAATTTGACTGGCAAATTGTAGAGCTACAAAAGCTCATCTTTGGCATCTCCATTAAAAGGCTTTCAGCTACTCCTTAGCTCACTTAGTTTTATTTTGTTTACTTGTTTGGCTGTAATTGCATGCAATTTGTAGTTGTGCCTTCCCTATAATTACACATGCCGCTTTTCCTAGTGAAAAAATGATGCAGCAACGTGGCAGTCTAAAGATATATGTGGTGAAAATTGACAGATTTTCACTACTACATGTTTTTGATGTGTATAGGTGTCATGGAGAAGAATGAAGACCTAGCAGTGCACATAGATCAAAGCTGCTCAGTTTTGCAATGGAAATCTAAGCATGCGTTAAAATTCTTTTCATCTTAATGATCACAGTGTAATAAATACTTTGCTAAATGAAAAACCTTTCATTGTTTCAAATCTTTTTTTCAGATAACTGTGTAGACTCACAACGCTATAATTAGCTGAAATAGAGATATTTTGCAAACTTCTAGAAGGTGCCCAGTGACCACAAAGGTTATATAGTGCAGCATTTCACATGCTGTATTTCATTAATTTCTAAAAATAGAGCTAAAATACCCAAGTCTTTCAGTCACCAAATTAATGCTTTTGATAATCCTTTCAGATATAAATGGAAGAACACTTTGTTTATACAGAAATGGGGACGAGTTATGTAGCAGAACTGTACAGTAATAAAAATAGATGTTAATGCAGTTCACTGAAATGAAAACATAATCCAGAGTTTAAGAATTCCAAACCTAAACAATCCAGAACTTGACCCTGAAGTAAGATTACTGCAACTGTGGATGAGAAATGATGAGGAACTAGAGGAAATCCTCGTCGTCCTTCCCCAAAGGGATGAAGAGAAGACAACACCCTAAGTGCCACCTCATTAAAAGCATTTGGATTCCTTTAGGATCCATGTTAACAAAAGTGGAGTGAAGGAATAAAACATCTCCTCAAGCAAGTGGCCACACTGACAACATTTCAGTCACTGAGAAAAGCAGCTGCAATTTCAACAGTAGCATTCCTAACACTGCATAAAAAAAAAACGTGAATGGAACCTACTAACTACCAACAGCGTGTGTGTACTGTAGCCTAAATGTTCTCCTCCTCCATGTACACCTGGATATTTGGAAAACAAGGATTAAAAAGCTGGTTCTGCTCATGAGTCACTGGCCACGTTCATGTGGTGACAGCTAAATTACAGTTTATCTATCATGTCACAGTCACTCACTGTGTGTGCATGGACATCTGGGTGTATGTAAAACACACTTCATTTCCCAAGGATAATGCACATGGGGTAGTTAAGCTTTCACATTTTACTCTTAAAAATGATGGAATATTCATACAGTTTTTGCTGTTCCTTTGACAAGCAGTAACTTCCTGAACTACTACAATTTGTGTACGTGACCATGTTCTGACCAACCCACCCAACAGACTTCCTACTGTCCTCATTTTACAGGTATAACAACTGAAATATTACACTACAATGGTGACAGACAAACTTCTGATTCTTCATCTCAAATCTGCTCCTGCTGTTTCCACACTGTCTCCAATTTACAGCCAGGCTTCAGTAGTCTTCCATACTTTGCCTTTTTTTAACAATTTTTTATGATCTTTTTAGAACTGCAATAATTGTAATATATGTAATATATGTATGTGTAGATCATTCTGGGAAGTAAAACTATTAGGAAATTTTACTAACATAAAGCATGTTGGGTGTTAGAGCAGCTTCACTGATGTGACTTTTATTGTTTTCCAATTTTATTCATATATTTTATCCCTCCCAACCCCTATTGTTATTCGGAGCAGACTTTTGTAATGCTATGCACAACATTTTACTGTCTCCATCAGTAGCTGGAAATGCTCAGAATGGGTAAATATAAAAATGCAGATGAATTTCTAGGCAGTGCATGTCCATCAGTCTCCAACATTCCCATTGGCCAGTTATTTCTGGCGACCGGGGAGGTGGAGGAAAAGAATGAAAAAGCCAAGCCTTATTCAAATGCCTGAGAATATTCCCTTCAAAAACAATTTCAATTTATTTCTCCATCAGCATTTAAACTGACCTCATAGAACGCACCTATTTCTGATTCCTCTGTCATCAACTGAGAACGAGAACAATAGGTGTGATGCACAGGGAGCATTTCTGGGGCAGGCAGGAGAGGAGTCCAGGAGTTTCCTGCTGGGCTCCATCCCCACTTCCCATCCTGTCCTTTGCTACTCCTGTTTGTGAGCTGGGCACCTTTACCACTCCCATACTCCTGCTCTTATTCAGGTAGCAATTTACTGATGAGCTGAAGTTCCCCCTGGTTTGACACCCTTTCCACCTGGCTGTACCTCCTTGGCAGAGGGCACCACTGCTGGTGCTGGGTTTGATCCCACTCAGAAGTGGGGCTGTGATCAGGGACTGCACCCTTGTGCACATGTATTACTGATGGCTGCTATCTCTGCAAAGTTGTGTTTTACACTAGTTGAAAACATTTCTTCTAACTGAGTACCTACTCATCTATGTTCTAAAAACTGACATTATAAGAAAAAAACAAACAAAGAAACAAAACATGCATGAAGCTACTGTTTAAATATATACAAGTTTTCATCCTATATGAGAATATAGTCTAGTGAATCTATAAACAAAAGTAACCTTTTCTACATCAGATCATGGGTATTTGACATTCTAAACTCAAATACCTGTGGTGCCTTTCTCAGGCCATTCTTTTGTAATTGTGGATTTGCAGCTTTCAGAGTCTGTAACCAACATTACAGAATGGCTTGGGTTAGAAGGGACCTTAAAGGTCACCCCATTCCCCTGCCATGGGCAGGGACACCTTCCACCATCCCAGGTTGTCTCAGCCCTATCCAACCTGGCCTTGGACACTTCCAAGGTCAGCCCCAACCTCACTGAACCACCTGTGCCAGGGCCCTGCCACCCTCACAGTAAAGAATTTCTTCCTGATATATGATCTAGGATATTTGAAATCTGGATAATTGGGATGAAATTTGTGTGTTGCTTCTCTTCCACACCAACAAACCCACTGTGGGGTGAACAAGCTCTTCTCCAACAGGATCTACTGCTGCAGGTAGCCACAATCTACTGAAGATCCCCATTAAAAAATCAGTTTGCAGCAACAGTATCACAATACTTTTGACCCTGAGTTTTCTCCAGGTACAATCATATGCAGCTATGACTGTGGGAGTACCAGTGGAAAACAGGAGTTGCTAGAACTGTATGTATTTTTCACTTAAACTCAGCAATTCTTTAGAAGGCTTATTATGTCAAAATAAAAATGTTGGTATCATTTATATCCTTCTGAGAAATATATTACCTTATATATCAAGAAAACTAATTAGAGCCAAGAACATTGTTTTCTGGTCCTTTCTAAATTGTACACAACCTTTTTATTGGCACAGTGAATTGTCCCTGGTTGAAAGTGATGATTCCTTCAGAACCAAACACTTAAATCTTTATTTAATACTGGAGCAAGCCCTGAAGAAACAATATTCCCATGTGTCAAAGTAGTATATTTTTTAAAATACAACCTTCTGCAGAAACAGATTTCAATTACACTTCTTTCATGCTTAAAATGAAGTTACCTCATTGATTAATTTTCATCTAGCCCATAACTATGGAATGTATAACAATTTCAATATAAACATAGCTGACCATAACAAAAAACAAACAAATAAACAAAAACAACTTGAGAAATAAAACACTGCAAATCATTGCTTAATTGACTCACAAATGTCACTAGCTCCAACCATGTCACAGCAATGACAAGTTACTATGGAAACTAATGCATAAATTATGTTTTAGAATAATTAAAGTGTGCATTACTTCAGCATTGCAGCATTTAATAGAGCTATGCAGAAACAAACCATCTTGCACAGAGGCATCCACCATCCCAGAACTGACTCCTGAACCCCCTGGAAATGAGAAAGGATGCATTTTCCTGTCAATGAAATACTTGAGACCTGAGCTAGCTACACTTGTACTCTTTGAGAGGAGCCATCATCTGTGTTCTGTATCTCCATCAGGCACCAAACTAAATGTAGAATTCACAAGCTGTGTACTCTATTTCTGCTTTTTCTCAGTGAGACGAGGGCAAAGCAGACTGAAAGGAAGAAGAGACAATCATGTTGGATGCTCTGAGCACAAGTGATGGAAAACAATTCTGAAGTGGATGTATATGTAAATGCATCCTCCTGATTTGTGTCTTCACAGACAGCAGCAAAGTAACTCATTGTTTTCCCTCACATGTTAACACTGTGATAAGCAAATGAGAAAAAAAGAAAAAAAGAAAGAAATACATGCCAGCAAATTGTTGTCCCCAAAGATCAAATCCTTTGTTCTGCAGAGCATGTCAGAGGGATCCGTGGGAGGGGAGGGAGTTAATTGCCTTGTGAGTCCAATGCTCTGTTAATAGAAATTTCTTCAGAATAAATAATGTGGAAATAAGAATATTAAATAGCTCCACAAAACACACTGGCCCTACATAACACCATTGCAGACAGCTTTGTGTTGTGAGAGCTGCTGGGTTAGAACACATTTTCAGTGACAGAGAATCATGATTTGACACTCATTTGCAATTTCTCATTGCTGGAAATTTATTTGAGAAAGACAATGTATCAAAACGTCTTTTTTTTTTTTTTTTTTTTTT